>APFE030439645.1:1321-25926 GCA_000404065.3 Pinus taeda | reverse complement strand
ATCAAGGGAAAAGGTGTTCAGATACTCTTCCTACATCTACCACCTAATTTTATACTATCAACATGAGAAATTCCCTTTTGGTGTGAAAAGAGTGGATGCACAAGGAAATCCCAGGTCAGTAGTGTATTGTGCCTCAGTCTTTCACTGCAAAGCCTATTCTCCATACACCTACTGTGAGTTTATAGACCTGTTCATCCACCCAGGCATGTCTCTGTTCCTGAGCTCACCTCCTCCAAGACTAACAGATGAGATGCAGAGGATCCTTCAGTTGTCCAAGGTGTACAACATTGGGGATTGGTATTTTTTCCAAAACTACACTATTATTAGAATATATGGTTGTGAGTTACCCCCATATTGACCGCCCAAGTATGTGCCCATGAGATTATTTGCCCTTGAATACTTCAGGCAATTTGGGAATGCTGATGTGAAGAACTTCTCAGGCAAAGGCAAGAAGGCACAACTGAAAGTGAAAAACCAATTGGGCCACTTTGTTTTGAACAAAAGGGAGGATGGCTGGCAAGAGGGTGACAGAATTGTAGAAATCCTAGGCCTAAAGACTAGTTTCCTCTAGAAACCTTATGACCCCAATCACTTTGTAACCTTAAGAAGGGTCAAATATAGGCTGTCTAGTTATGACCATGTAAGGTTTCCTCACATAGAACAATATGCAAATCAATCAAAATGGAAGAGCGGCACACTAGAGGAACCTGTTACACAAGAAGAACTAAATGAAAGAACAAGAAGAAATCTCCTTAAGATGGCTGACTTGGAACTTCCTGCACAGGTATTCTCTCTTCCAAGCTCTCAAGTAGGAGCAACTGCGTCATCCTCCACAGCACATCAAGAGGCAGTCAGAACTATAGATCAAGCCTCCAGCAAAGGTAAGCAGAAAGAAATGCAGCAAGAGCAGCCCCTTCGGCAAGAGCAGGTACAACAAGAACAGGTTCAGCAACAACAACAGGTAAATCAACAAGAAAAGGAGCAGCCAGGGCAAAAAGAGAAAATAGCAGAGGCCCCAATGGTCACTGAACAACAGCCAGCTCAAATGGTGCCTCCTAGGCAAGAAAAAAGAGTTGATGCTTCAGTTCTCCAAACCCCACAAAGAGAGGACATAAGCAGGAAAAGGGACAGAGAGACTCCCCTCACTACATCAACAACTCAAGGGGAAAGGAGGCAAAGATTGAACCCCTTTTCAGAGGAAGAAATGCCAATAGGGCAATCTTCGGGCATGGGCCTACCTAGCATGGAGGCCTCAGCAAGTTCCTTCCAGCATGAATAAGAGAGGGCAGTAGGAGGAGAAGTTAGCTCCTCAAGCCAACAAAGAGGAGGTGAAAAAAGTATCAAGCAGCAGTTCAAGGATATTAAGAAGAGAAATGAACCCATAAGGCTACAATTATATAATCATTTGTTGAAAATGGTTCCCACCAACCAGCAAAGACTCATGTCTACTTATGATGTCCATGAGGGAAAAATGATCATGAGCCATTTCATGCCAGCCATGCAGCAGCCACAGTCAGCTACTGATTACATCAGGACCAACCTTGAGGTCCTTGCCAAGGACATCCACCCGATGAATCAAATTGAATTACACAAGCAAACAGGTGAGATGGTGTATGCCTCCTTGGCAGACAAAACATTAGTAAACTACAGGCTAGAAAATAGCCTAAATAATACAACTGCACAACTTGAGTTGGAAAGGGCATCCTCTCAAGCAAAGGACAACAGGATCAAAGCTTTGGAGGACATCATAATAGAGCTTGGGCATGATCCTAAGGATGTCAAAGCAGTGCAGGAGCTGTTGAAACTAAGAGATGCTGATATGGCAGCATTAAGGAAAATTATCAAAATCCCAGCAACTCTTCATCACCAAACTAAAGAAGTTGCCCAGCTGAGATAGGACAAGGATGCAGCAGCTATGCTAGTAACACTATACAAACAGCTCATCCAAACATAGGGAAATTTGGAGGAATCAGAGGCTACACTTCAGGCAACATTGCAGCAAAAAGAGGCAGGACAAACTTCACAGCCTCCTCCAGGAATAGTCAATCTGGAAGAAGCCCCTCAAACCACTGCCCCTCCCATTCAGTAGATAGAGCAAGCAACACCTTCCACCTCAGCATCAACAATAGAGCAAGCTGAAAGTCTTGATATGCAGAAGCTGAGAAATGAAATTCATGTCTTGGAGGCCCAAATGTCAGAGCTGAATCAAGCCAAGGAAACTCTGGCTAAGATCAATGAAAAATATGATAAATCCAAGCAAAATGTAGCTGAGAGAGAAAGAGAGGTAAAAACTCTCAAAAGGAGGATAAATGAGCTAGAAAAAGAGCTCACACTTGACAAAGTAACAACTGAGCTCAAGAAAATCCTATGGGCCAATATTGGCGAATCTATCACAGACCAGTGCGAATACATTGAGGCCATTTATGAGCAGATGGGGCTCATTGGAAAAGCACACAGGGAAATCCAAAGAGAAAGGGCATCTCTTGGTAGTATGCTTGAGGCTGCCACCAGAATGATTAATGTGCTAAATTACAGAACAAGTTCTCAGCTGATCAAAATGGGAATTGCCAACAGGACTGAGACCATTTCGATGGTCAAAAGGGTCCTGACACTAAGAAACCTGGTACAGACCTTAGAGAGAAGAAGCCAGGATATGAAAGTAGACATTAATAAATTTCAGGACAAGTTCATGGCATTGCAGAACAGAGGTCTTCTTAGCTTGATGGACCCCTCAGGAAGACTACTTTCACATGAAAAATATGCCAAGAGGGTCAACACCTTTGCTACTAGTCAAATTTCAGAAAAGCCCAGCACATCAGCAGAATGAGGGCCAGCATCAGGACAAACTCTCTTCAACAGGGTAGAGAGTTTATTCTTTATCATGAATGAAATCAATCATTTGTTTGATGTGCCTCCCAATTTTTATAAATATATAGAGGGAGATGAGACCATAGAGTCAATTTTGAGGCATCAATTGCCTACACAAGAAGTCTGGAATAGTTTGATACAATTACTGCTAAACCAAAGCTAGTAATTATTTTTTTTCAATTCGAAATATATAAGTTGTCATGCACAGGAAAATTTTGATATGTCAGCATGTATGCAGAGAGAGGCTGAGCCAACTCAGCAAAACCATTCGGTCACCACAGCAGCACTGACAGTTACAGGTGACAGGGCTGAAAATCTACAGGAGGACAGAGTTGCACAAACACGTCATTCAGTAGTTATAACAAGTTCAACCGATTCAGTGACCTCCAAAGGTCGAAATCTTCTGACAGAATTAAAAGAGAATTTATGTTGTATTAAAAGCTGCAATAACTTCTTATCTACTATTTCTGTACAAGTTTATGAAGATATTTTATTTCTCAGATGACTCAATGCCTGAGATATTTTGTATGAAACACTTCTATATATTCCCCCTTGCATGATTTAGCAGAGGTTGGATGTTGGATGTAATTGATATCTTTGATAGAGTTTCTTTGACTGTAAATTCTCAGAGAAGTAATACAAAGGCGGTGGAATTTCTAAAGCTCTGTGTTGTTTGATGCATTGTCGTGTTTAGCTGAATGTTACAGGATTCCTGCGTATTTCATGGCACAATAAGTTTTCCTTACAACTCTTTGTTTATGTGTTTTATCATCTTTTCATATCTCTTTCATGTTTCTATTCTTTGCAGTTAATGGCAAGGAAAAAGAATAGTTTCAGGACTTAATCACAAATTACCCTGAACTCAATCTAAGCTATTTTAAGCGTTTTCCTTCAGTTATAGTAACAAAGTTATAATTCTTAAATTGCTAGCCTTTCATGCTATATCTTTCACAATGATTATTGTTTCAGGAATTCAAGTTAGCTCCTGAGGAATATATCTCTTTCCCACACCTCAGCTTAGTGGAAAATTCTTAATTGCTTTTCACTGGTTGTTCACATTCCACCATCATAATTTCAAGTTTGTTTCATAAAGTATTTAAATGGCCCTATAATTCCAGCTTCTCAAACTCAAGATTTCAAACAAACAGTAGCCACATACTCCATTTCCCAATGGACTAACCTTATCTGCAGATTTCCACTTTAAGTACAGAAAGACATCCTTCCAACCAAACATAAACCAAAAACCCTACTTCATAACTAGCCTAAAATCTCCACAAAACAGAGACAAACCTTTAAAAGAGAGAGCCCTCTCTGATTACAGTTGGGCTAGAAGCTGTAATCCAAAGATTGGTTAGTGGTTACCCCAGCCGTATTCCCTTGGGAGTCAAAGGGAACAACCTGGGTTTTAACACTTGCCATGACACCCATACCTAGTTCTAATTCAATATCACTACTTAGATGGTAAGGATATGCTTAAGAGGTCATGCGTAGAGGATCATGGTGTCATTATTGAATTTCTATTCTTATAAGTTTCCAATATGATTCAAGGCCTATGTTTCCTCCTTTAAATATGTAAGGCCCCAAAGTATCATGCACATAGTATAAAAAAATCCCTAATGGAACACATATCGTAAGTCAAAGGAGGGGATAGTATTGAGAGTTTTTTTGGGGTTTTTTGAGCTCTTATACATAGCCATGTATTCCAAAAATATTAATTTAATACCCAATCACTAGATTTCCTTCGATGACTGTCAACAACCTCAATATTCATAACTAGCGCACAAAATATTCAAATTGTTCTAATGTTATTTTTTGATTACAAGAATTTCCTCAACATGTTAGGTGTGGTTGTTCATGTTTTTGGTATAGGTATTTGAGGTGTAGAAGCAATTTCTATGACCTAAGGCCCAAGTTTCTTTCTGCTGTCATGTCTAAAACTATATAACACAGTTAATGCCCAAATTTTTGAATTCCATTTAAACGCCCACTTGAAGGTGAATGATGTACACCGGGGAAAAGTATTTTAATGGAAAAAACATGCACATGTTATTAGGAATGTATATACGTTATGAAGTATATTATGCATGAGTAGGAATACACATGCATTACTAAGAATGCGCACATTCTCTCGAGAATTTGTTCATTATTTACATTCCAATTATTTTTTCACAGGCAAAAACTTTAACATGAAAATTTGTTGATTTGGTTTTGTTGGATTTAGGTTTAGAATGAAAAACATAGTGGGTTTGTCTTGTTATGTATTCAATCAAGATATAAATATATGGTATAGTAAAAATTATTAAATTTGGGAATAAAAAAAATGATACACTAACAAGAATTAACACAATATTGTAGAAAATACGCTTCAAGTATGGTAACAACATATTTATTCCTCAAGGAAGGAAACTACTCCACAAGTCATGTTTGATACTAGCATTATGGTATACTCACTCTTTGTCCATTACATTCTTTCTACTCTCTTTATAATTCAAGTAAAGCCCCTATGCTCATTCTACAGAAATAATTGTCTACTACATGGAAACTTCTACTAAGCCTTCTTACATTTATATCTTTTGCACTACTTCATGGCCATTATTTACTAGCAATATTATCCATATAGAGTAATACATGGGGATTTAACTACTACTATTATTATTATTTTAGTACCTCCTACCTAATCTATAAACGTCCATGGATATTCCATTAGATAGTTTGCCACAACAAAATTGATCAAATTGAGCATAAAGTATAGAGTCTACACTCGAACGGTTTATTTCATGTTTGATTTTTGGATTTGTTCATTACTGCTTATTGTGTATGCATGCAAATTGTGATTATGCATGAAATAGAGAAAAATGAAATAAATCTCACAAACCAAAAATAAACACATGATATAACCTAGAAAATCATTTCGAGAGAAAACACAACTAGAAGGTGAGGCTTCTCCTCTCTCTTTATCTTAATGGAAAATGGATGAAAGTACAAAGAAGTGAGGCTTGTGACCCACAAAATTCTATATTGCACAAATCCTCTCAATTTTCTCTATTCACGTCCACTCACTTCTACTATGATCATCTATAGAACAAAATGAATTTGAATAGAATGGAAACCCTTTCTCCTCCTAGTGGTTTAGTTATAACACAACCCGATAACATCCTTAGTGGTCAAATTACACTCCTTCAACGCTTAGCTAGATTTATAGTATGGACTCTTCTAGAGTATTCTTCATCATCATCATGACTCTAACACCTTTTCTAGGAATAAAAGGGGGTTGAGATGGCATCCTTTCAAAGTATTTTTGTCAAAACAAGATGATCAACTTCAAAGTCACATAAATTTTGTATATGAACTCTATTTGAGGTGATTCTTGTCCCATTAGAAAGGGCTCAATCTATAGAACAAAAATCTTGAGCACTTTGGTTCCAAATTTTTAACTCCAAAAAATTACTTTTGATTCCTCAAACTACTCCTGGAAGGTTTTAGTACCCAATTTGTCAAATTTGGTCTCATCGGTAAAAATATTCCTATGAGCCATTTCCTCCACTCTTTTCACTCCAAAATAATCGATAAGGTTGTAAAAAATTGTAATGATCTAATCCAAATCAATAGATACCCCATATTACCCCTATATTTATACTACATTCCATCTCACATCAAATGTTCCATCCTCAAACAATAAGAATAAAACACATAATATGATTGGTGAAAGTAATGAGCATCCGTCCATCTTAGTGAAATGGGAATATGGGTTCCAAATATTTCCTTTAGACCTTTATCTATAATTCATTTTCCCATTTCTATTTTAATATGATATCTCCACGCATTGTTGTCATACCTCGACATGCCCCCAATTGGTTTCCTTTTTTGTGTCATGTTGGTCTATAATACATTTGATAATTCTCGTGCACTTTGCTTGATGACCTTTGTCTTTCCACGTGGTGCAATTAGAAATATGCATTAACTTTAGTGAATGGTTTTTCTGCCTTTGAATCGTCAACATCATTCCCCTTTGAGTCATGTGACTATTTTATTTTCTCATCCAAGTACCTTTTTCATTTTCCTCTATAGTTTTTTTTCATGTGGTTTTTTGAGATTTTTTATTCACTTATAGATATATCATGCAATGTGATTCTATTTTACCTATAAAAATTATTCATAAAATTAATTTTCATATTATTAACTATATTAATTGATTAAAAAACTAATAAGGAGAGTTGAGAACCGAGAGCTCTGAGGAACTAGGGTTTTGAATAGGGGTGACAAATGTGAGCAAGTAACAATGGAAGGGCTTGGAGGAGGGAGCTCCACTCCCTCCTATAGTAATGTGGTTTCAAACAGAAGCAAAGGGGTGAGTCTAAACAATTTTTGGAATCCACCTGAGGCAGAAACATAGATAACTGACACTCACAAGCTAGGAAGTAGCATTTCCCAAGAAAAGGAAGCAACCCACAAGGAAGCTAGGTGGGAAAAGGTTCCTAGTCACACTAGTCAGAGAATTGAGAAAATTTCTGCAACAGGACCATGTAAGCCCAAGGCTAACATTAAATGTCGGGTAGTCTTAAATGATCTGGCCCTACAAGTGCACAGAGAACATATGGCGACTTATGCAGTTATTTGCAAGTTCATGGGCATATGGCCAAAGGAAAAAGCACTGTATACTTGGATAGGAAATAATAGGAAACTGAAGGGAGAAATAAATATACATCTTGGCCCCAAGGGTTTCTTGACAGTGGTTTCCACTAACCTAGAAGAAAAAGACAAAGTTTTCGAAGGAGGACCCTACTTCTATGCTGCTGCAGGACTTTATATGTGGCCCTGGGTAATGAACTTTGTTCCAAAGCAAGAAATGTTCACATCAGTCCCGGTATGGATTATATTATACTCCTTATCTTTAGACAACTGGCTACCAAAATATTTAAAAGCTATAGCTAACAAATTAGGGTATTTCATAAAGATATTAGAGGTAACTTTGTGGAAGAAATATACCTCGTTTGCTCGCATATGTGTCGAGATGGACTTATCAGGAGCACACTCAGATGAAGTGATATTGGATGTTCATGACGAGGAATGGATCTAGTAAGTTTACTATGAACACATCCCATTCAGATGCTGTAAACGTCATGAACATGGGCATCTCTATAGAGATTTCCCACTCAACAAAAGGGAGGAATTCTTAAGAACTAACTAAGGAAAAGACCCTGAAGGCTTCACCAAAGTGGGAGGTAGAGGAAAAGGAGGGGGAAAAGGTCCCAACATAAATCTAGCTAAAGTAAGATACCAAGTCATAATAGTTTCGAGATCTTAGAAGAAGAAGGAGGAGAAAATGGAACACACATGAAAACTGAAGACTATCAAATAGAAAAGGAAACAGAGGATAACATGGAAATCATATAGTAGCACAATGGAAAAAAGGAGGACATACCATGCATGATGTAACCTAGAAAGGACCTTGAGATGACCCCAAGCGATGGTGATATGGAGGACCAAGACCTACATGAGATCCTAGAGAGGGAGAACCTGGAACTAGAAATGTTTTTGGAGTAGGGAATCAACACGGGAATAGAATCTCTACCATAAGAGGAGTTTGATAGAGTACAACATTTATTCCTTTTAAGATCTCACACAAAGGCAGTAGGAGTTGAAAGGAATCATGATAGCCAGGAGAACCGATGGGTTAAATCAAAGGAGAAAATAACACGACACTCCACCAAGAACCCATGCAAGAAAAGAGGATGTAAGTGATAGAATGAACTACTGACATAGTGTGGAAAACTCATGATTAATTTATGTAAGATGAAAAATATCACAAGTTACTCTTTTACAAACCCATCATTATGAAGCTTACAACCTGGAACATTAGAGGACTAAGGAGTAAAAGGAAACAAAGAAATCTCAGTAATAGAATAAAAAAAGAAAAACCAAATATGGTATTTATTCAGGAAACAAAATGCTTAGTAGACAAAATAATAGAATTGCACAGCAAACGACTTATTAAGTACGATTATCTGGAAGTTAAAGCAAATAATTCAGCTGGAGGAATTCTTACTCTATGGAATCCTAACAAATTTGGAATCTTGGATGCTGAGGCATTAAGAAACTGTCTTTCAATAGTTATCCAACCATTGGGGCAAAAGGATAGCTACTTGATCACAAATGTCTATGGTCCTCAACTTCTGGAAGACAAACTCAGGCTCCTCACCTCTTTGGAAGAGCTAAGAGAGAGACATCCAGTAGTGCCCTGGATTCTGGGAGGGGACTTCAATATGATCAGATCTCTCACAGAGAAAAGAGGAGGAACTAGATCACTTGGTAGAGACTCAATAGCCTTCCAAAAGTTCCTTAACAATATGAGACTCGTGGATATGGACACAATAAATGTCATCTTCACATGGAACAACAAGAGAGGAAGAACTTTCCAAGTAGCCTCGATATTAGATAGATTCATAATCTTGAAGGATCTCATTCTCATCGGCCATAGCATGATTGATTTCATCCTCCATTTCGGAGGTTCAGACTACTGACCCATCTAGCCGGAAGCCTCCTTTATTGGAACCTCGAGGAACAGCGCTTTCAGGTTTGAAAATTTCGGTCTTATTCACCCTGATTTCATCACTAACATTGGAAAGTGGTGGGTTAAAGAAATGCCCACCCAAGGCGCAAAAATGTTCCTCCTACATCAGAGACTCAAACAAATCAAGAGGTAGCTCCAAGAATGGAATAACAATGAGTTTCAGAATATATTCAAAGCCAAGGGAGAAGTGGAAAGAAGACTGTAGGAAATTAATCAAATTCTCATCACAGAAGGCTTCATAGAGGAAAATAGAATGCAACCAGACTCACTTCAACAAGAATGGGACAAAAGATGCCAGCAGGAAGAAATATTCTAGAGATAGAAATCCAGAGTGCAATGGATTAAGGAAGGGGAGAGAAACACTAGATTCTTCCACAAGTATACCATGGAACATAGATCACATAATATTATCACAAAACTTATAGATCCTTAGGGTATAGAGAAAAACACCCATAAGGAAATGGAAGCGGTTCTGGTCCAACATTTCCAAAGTATAGCAGAGGAGACCATGGAAGATAGATCTCTATTTACTAAAATTTTTACTCAGCACATTCCAAAACTGGTAACCAGAGAAGACAATTATAATCTTAACAAGCTAGTAATGAAGGAAGAGGTAAATGAAGAAATCAAAGAGATGCACAATGGGAAAGGACCATGCCCTGTTGGTTTCAATGTGGATTTCTTCAAAACTTGCTAGGAAATAGTAAAAAAATGACATACTGGAGGTGGTGGAGGACTCGAGAAAATAAAAATCAGTTCTGAGAGCTCTTAATGAATCCTTCATAGCCTTAATCCCCAAACAAGAAAAATCCATGACTCCAGATAGATTTAGACCCATAGCTTTATGCAATGTGGTGTACAAAATCATTTCCAAAGTAACTGCCAACAAACTCAAACCCCTTCTTCCAATACTTGTGTCAAAGGAGTAGATTGGTTATGTGGAAGATAGACAAATTCTCAATCACATCATTCAAGCTCACGAAGTTGTGCATTCCCTCAGGACCAATAAGTAAGCAAGTATGATAATATAGCTAGACATAGTGAAAGCTTATGGTAAGCTAAGCTGGTCCTATATAAGGGAAGTTCTTAAAGCATATGGCTTCGACCACAACTAGATAAGATGTGTCATGGCTCTTGTCACCACTGCTAGTTGCTCAATTATTCTTAATGTCTCTCCTTCCAGAACCTTCAAGCCATCAAGAGGCCTCAGACAAGGAGACCCTCTCTACCCCTTCCTATTCATTCTCATGATGGAAGGATTGGGTAGAGTGATCATTTCAGCAAAGGAGGAAGGAAAAATCCAAGGACTTAGACTCACTTCGAATGGGGACATATTAACCCATCAACAATTTGTGGACGACACTATGTATAGGGCACACCAACAGTCAGGGAAGCCAAAGCTTTCAAACAAATCCTACATGAGATCACAATCGCCATGGGTACTGAGGTAAGCATCACAAAATCTAAAGTTTTTTTTTAATATTGATATTTCAATACAAGGAAATCTCTCCAGACTTATATTATTTCAAAGAGATCATCTTCCCTCAAAATATCTGGGAATTCCACTCGATGATAAACCACTGAGCAAGGAAATATGGGAGTCTGTAATCAATAAACTGAAGGATAAAGTTAGCAAATCCACAAACACATTCTTGAATTTAGCTGGGAGGTTAGTTCTTATAAAAGTTGTGCTACAAACCATTCCAATCTTCATGTTATCAACCCTTCCAACAAGAGTATTACAACAAATCAGGAACATTCAAAGAGATTTTCTTTGGCGTAAAGGGGAAGAGAAAAAGAAATGGGCTTTGGTAGCATGGGACAAGCTCTGTAAACCCAAAATCTGTGGTGGTTTGGATCTCCATGACCCGAACATTTTAAACAACGTTTTGGGGGCAAAACTTTGGTGGAGATGGCTAAAGGAAATAAGTAACCCTTGGGGTAAACTTTGGAAACAAAAATATGAAAGGGATTAGCAAGAAACAAACCACATCATGATGACAAGCCACATCAAAGTTTCCCACATTTGGAACAAGGGGTGGGAAAATAGAGCCTTAGTTCAGAAACACAGTTTCTAGGAGATCATAAATGGGAAGCTTGCATGGTTTTGGGAGGACAACTGGCAGCAAGAACATAACCTCAATAGATAAGGATTGGATTTTATCAAAGTTGATACCATTAACAAAGGAATGGAAAACTTAAGTGACTACTAGGATTAGTCAAGGGACACTGGTAAATGGAGGATTTGGAAGGAACCAGACTACAATGAAGAAACCCCCTTGAAGACCCAAGCTAAAGTGCTAGAAGATATTCTGGAGAAAAGACAAAATTTGACCTCTACCTTGAATGATCTTCTAAGATGGGGTAAAAACAACTAGGGCGTATTCAACCTTAAAGAAGCCAAAATAATAGCCATGGGGCTTAACTACACAAGCCCTGATAAGACATGGAAAGTCTTATGGAACAACCCACACTGGACAAAGATCAAACTGTTCAGGTGGCTGGTCTAGCACATAAATATTTAACTTGGGAAAATCTCAGAAAGAGAGGTTTTGTTGGACCATCAAGATTCTAATTATGTGGACAACATGAAGAAACTATATATCACCTTCTCAACCTCTGCTCTTTCACCTCCACCTTATGGAATTGGGTAGTTGGTATCTTCACGTAGACAGACAGGAACGAAAATGACATCACTGACACTTTAAAGAATTGGAGGAAAGACTTCTCAGACAATGAGACAGTAAACACAGCCTGGGCTCTGATTCCAGGATTCTTGATCTGGGACATTTGGAAAGAATGTAACAACAGGATCTTCAGAGATAAATCTGGCTCAACTCAAAGAATCATAGCTCAAATCCTAAAACAGCTCAAAGAAACTATCAATGTCCATCGGAAGCAACCTCCTGAGAAACCCCCAAGTCATCGAGATGCTCACATCTTGGAACTGTCTGGAATCCAGTCTCTCATCCCTCAGGGAACAAGCAAGACAACAATGAGAATATCAGTTGGAAAGGCTTTCTGGCAACCCCCTCCCAAAGGATTTTTAAAATTCAATATTGATGGAGCCTCAAAAGGTAACCCTGGGGATACTCGCTATGGAGAAGTCATAAGAGATGAAGAGGGCAACATAAAAGTCATCTTTCACAGTCATCTAGGGAGGGCCACTAATAATATGGCTGAACACATGGCCATTGAACAATGCTTAGAAATTCTAATAGATTTCAATTTCCATAATACAATCATTGAGGCTGACTCGAAATTAATAATTAAGTTCGTTAAGCAGCTAGGCATGGGTACTAGGCATGACAAATTTTGGAGACACTGGAGACTTTTGCAAGTCTACTACCGTATTCAATCGCACCTAAGAATTCATAGAACTCTTAGCTTTATGCATGTGCATAGAGATGCCAACAAAGTAGCGGACCGACTCGCTAATGAAGGGTTGAGATGCACAAAATACGACATGTGCTACTTGTGGGAGTCAGTACCCACAGGACAATTGCGTGAGAGTTGCCACACTCTGGCCCTCACAGAGAAGGAGCATTATCAACACATGTGGGAGAATCTGCCAGTTGACCTATAAAAGATGGACGATGAGGGTTTGGTTGTTAGTCAACCTAAGTTTAACACAATTGGGCCTCGTAGTGGAATACTTTAGGCTTCCTACTCGTGGGTTCTACAGGTGAGTAGGAAGTTAAAAAAATGGTGATGATCTACTCTAAACTGCAAGGCATAGGTTCAATTGCGTGGCTCAGTAGATTGGATGGCAATAGTGCAAAGTTATCAGGCATCAAGTGGTTACCAAGAGTCAAACGGTTCTCAGGCATCAAGTGGTTATCTGGCAGAAAACAATTATCTGGAGATGAGAAATTATCAGGCGTCAAGTTGTTTTCAGGTTATCAAGCATCGAGCAGTTTCTGAGTTATTGGGCATCCTCAAAACCTGAAGTATTTTATTATAAATGTCCCCAATTGCACTAAGCGATCAACACTTGGCTTCTGGAGGAGAGAAAATACCGCCTTCATCAAGCGGGTACTCCTTTGGCTTCTTCTCTACCTGATATCTCCCTCGGCTGTTGGATCTTGCAGATGTAGAGAAAGGGCTCTAATTTGTCGAGCATCCATCCATATTAGTGAAATGTGAATGTGGGTTCCAACTACTTCATTTATACCTTTATCTAGAATTCATTTTCCCATTTCTATGTTAATATGATATCTCCATGCATTGTTGTCATACCTCGACATGCCCCCAATTTGTTTCCTTTTTAGTGTCATGTTGGTTTATAATACATTCGATAATGCTCATGCACTTTGCTTGATGACCTTTGTCTTTCCAAGTGGTGCAATTAGAAATATGCATCAACTTTAGTGCATGGTTTTTCTGGCTTCGACTCGTCAACATCGTTCCCCTTTGAGTCATGTGACTTCTTTATTTTCTCATCGAAGTACCTTTTTTCATTTTCCTTTATAGTTTCTTTTTCATGTGGTTTTTTGAGATTTTTTATTCACTTATAGATATATCATGCAATGTGATTCTATTTTACCTATAACAATTATTCATAAAATTCTTTTTCATATTAATATTAACTATATTGATTAATTCTATCCAAGGTTATCCAAGAATAACATACATATCATTCATATCTATAACATAAAAAATCACAATGCACACGCTATTTATCCATGTCAAGTTTCAAAAATTTAATCGGTTCAATACTCTTACCCTGAACTTGTGTGGTGTGAATATATTATGTAGTAACTTGTAATCTACTATCCAACTGAATATTGATGAAGTTATATTGACAATTAGAATGACTTTATATTAACACATATATCAATGAAGATGTTCCATGAAACTGAGCCCTTTTCTCATTCTTTATCTCTAACAACACTTATCTAAAAATTGATTTTCATAATTTCACTATGTGATAGTACATTGATATTGCAATGGTTATGTAAATTCCATTGAATGGCCACATCTTTAATAAAAAAACTCACTTCTCTTTCCATAATGATTGTAGGATTTTATGAAATTTTTAATACTAGGACTATTATCTATTCCAACGAAAGACATGCTTCCATCAAAACCCAAAAATAGAACCACAATTTTAAATAAAATCACTTACCTTTCAAGGGAGCTCTTTGAGGCGACCAAATTAAAAAGGTCGTAACTATGCCTATACATCTTACATTTACTATTGTGACCCCAATTATGAAATACCATAGCCACTTTACACTGAGAAGTGCTACTTTGACTAAAATTTGACCACTATAACGAAATATATATTATTTGGGAATTGCATAACCATTCTTGGAAAAACCTACAATTTCTAATTTTAAAATAAACAATATTTCCACTTCCTAGAGTCCATTTTCAATTATTTTCTTTTTAAAAAAGTTTTTTTTGTTAGGAACTTAGATCCAACTAGTTTCATTAAATTCTTGTTAGAAAAAGTCATAAATTAATATAAATTTCACTACCATTTTTTTCATTGAAAAGTCTGTAGAAAAGGAAAATAATTTTTCCCTTTTTTGATCAAGGGAAGAACTTCCTTACCAAATGTTATGTACTCAATAAATATTTAAATATAAGATAAAACAAAAACTCTTAAAGTTAAGAATAAAAATCAGATCATTCAGTCACAAGAATTAACACAATAATGTCTACGTAGAGAAAACACATGAGGTAGGACAACACTAGATATTATTCCTTATGGAATGAAAATACTTCATAAGAAACGCTACTTGCTACTACTCCTTTTATAATTCTATCTAGCCTCCTGAAAACATCGCAGAAAAGGAACTTTCTTGTAGATGGAACATTCTTGTATGCCTTCTCACATTATTATTTTCACACTATTATATCGACCTTATTTACTATAAACTACCTCCATACACTAGTACAAAATGGCTAATTAATTACTAAAAGAACAACTAAAATTTTCATATAAATGACCATTTTTAAGTCGGTGACCAGTAGTAGCTAATTTACAGTATCTTATAACGCCAACAATTTTTAGTCATTTTTAGCTTAGTCATTAATTGGTTGTCTCAATTTTATCATCTAGTAGTATATTTAGTCATAAATTTGGTTATTAATCTAGTCATTAATTGCCACAATTAATGACCAAATATACAACAAAATATAGTATTATATGATCATCCGAGAAAACCAATCAATGACCAAAGAAATATGACCAAAATGTTGGTCATATTATAAGATACTGTAAACTAGCTACTAATAATCATATATATGCAAATTTAGTCATTGTTTGAAACCAATTAATGACCAAAGAAATATGACTACATTTTGGCCATGTTATAAAACACTGTAAATTAGGTACTAATAGTCATATATATGCAAAATTTAGTCGTCACTTGCAATCATAAATTTATGATTTGAAGTAGTCATTTATATGTTTTTGTAGTTTCATATTCATGATATAAATAACTAATTTAGTAGTTTATATTCATTTCATTTACTTTCATTAATAATCATTACAAATGACTAATTTAGTCGTATATTCATTTTATTTGTGTTCATGAATCAATATAAACTACTAATTTAGTAGTTTTAGATTCATTTTATGCATTTATTATTGATTAACATAAATTAATTAGTATGATTGAAAAAATTCCATACAATGTCCATGTTCATCTAATATGAAAACGCAAAATTGCATACGTTAATTACAATACTAAAAAATATCAAGTGCAACTATAAATAATTTTAATCACATAAAATAAATTATATGAAATGTTAAGTATTACAATATAAATTTCCAACCTAATATTGGTTGGACTACAATTTACACATGAACTAATGTTTCATCACTCCAAAACATTATCATTGTGTTGCCAAGGCATTATAGGTAAGTTCACCAACTCTGAATGCTTGACCATCAGTCTTTTGTGTGTCTCTTATGTGGGATATTAGCTCTAAGGATATTGCAAGATCATATCTCTTCCATCTCTTTCTTTGCATTTGTCGCTCCTTTTTTATTGCTCTCCTCTCTCTTCAGTTCCTGCTTCTTACCATATATACAGAGTTCATTTTCTTAAAACAAATGAAAATTCAATGCAGAGTATAAGACATGAAAGATAATGAACATGAAAATATAACCTAAAGTAGACTATAAAGAGTTTATATGACATATTCCTCAACATCAATAATGTGAAAGCCATTTTTTCCCCATAGAAGTAAGAAACGCGAACAAGTTTTCTTTAGTTGGACGATAGTGGTCACTATAATGTGGTTAGATGACCTATATAAAGAAAGAAAATAAAATGTCACCATAAAAAAGAACACCTTAGTAACTCAATATTCAACTTTCAAGGAAAGCTTAAGCACATTCATGTCAACTAAGTTACATGGTAAAAATCTCAAGGTGTAGATAACTTGTGAAAACAAATAATCTGAGATGTGATGTTTAATCCTTATCGTTTTATTCGTAACAACATTTCATTTTCTAGCATATGAGCTTGGTCAAGTATATAAACAATATGTGCTCAAATAACAACATGAAAGTAAACTTTTATGATAGCCATGAAAATATTTTAACAAAAAATAGTTACAAGGATTCCAATCAATATCGTGTAATACTAATTTCATCTTCAAGCATTGGTTGTTGTTTAAATGGACATAATACTAGGTTCTTCAATTTCATAGTTAAGAGACAAAATAAAGTCAAAGGAAACGTCCAAAATACAATCAAACAATAAAGAGAGGATATTATGGAATGGACATTGAAATTATAAAAAATATGTTTAGATTTCCACTGATGTTGTGCCTAGCATTCCTAAAACATTTGTTTGGAAAAAATAACCATGAGGTGAAAGATTCACAACATTAAAAACATAGAAACCCCTACTACAAACATTTCCAAAGTCAATGGCTTAGGTGTTTGAAGGATCTCTAAAAACAAATGGATCATATCCAAGACATGCTCTACATTGTCTCCCCATCATTTTTCCAATCACATTTATTGTAACCTACCCACAACAGAGTCAGGAATCAATCAAACGAAGGAATTCACATTTGTTTTTATCTTTTAGTTTTATTAAATTTGAATCTAATTTGTTTTAATAACATATTAATTCATATTTAAATCCTTTTTGACATACGAGAAGGTATCAATCAAGTAGGACATTGGAAAAATTAACCTCAATGGCAAGCCCAATGAGACCACCCAATTTCAATATATTATTTAACTTTAAAATGTTTACAAGTATAGTTGGGAAACACCAAGTTTCATACTTAGCCAATTTTTACAAAGGAAACACCTCCGTTTGCCAACCAAGTTCCTTGCCTGAGTTGAGCGGGCGCACCCTCACACGGACCGCCAACCGCACTCCTCAAACGAACTTCCAACCAAGTGCGTTCACCCTTGCATGACGGGTGGGCGACCTCACCTGAGTCACCGATTCACCCTTGCACAACAGGCAGGCGACCTTACACGAGTCACCCGTTCACCCGTTCAACCTTGCACAACGGGCAGGTGACGTCACCAGAGTCACCACCGCGTTTCACCTTGCACGATGGGTGGGTGACCTCACCCGAGTCTCCACCCATTCACCTTCGCACAACGGGCGAGCAACCTCACCCAAGTCACCACCCGTGCTCCTTCACCAAATGATGGGTGCCTTCCCACACTCATGCCTTCACCCGATAAAAAAAAACCATGCTTCACCGTGTGCGCTTACCGAAGAGCTTGCCCAAGTCCCTTCACCAATGGATGTGCAAAGGAATGGTTTGAATTTTTTTCCATTCCAACCACTATGTCAGATAATTCATGAAAAAAAATTTCATCGGATGCTTTTGACTCCTTATCATGTGTTGGAATATCAAGCTTTAATACAACACCTAATGAATAACCAAAAATCTTGCAAAGATACTCAATGTCTTGGCTTCCTCACTCAAGTATCTGGATGAACAACGAAAATATGGAAGTCGATCAAAATCCACACCAATACAATGCCATATGAGCTTTATCATTTCCAATGAACTAGTAGATAGGAGCTCCACATCGATTCTTTCAAGGAGTTATTGTTTCCAACTTTCAGGAATTAATGAAAGAAGCTCATCCCTGACTTCTTTCACAAGTCTGACAATGCAACTATAATCAGGATTATCCAATGCAAGGGACCCTTCAACACCATTCCAAAAAGCTTTCTCCATTATTTATTTAACCTATGTCTGCAAAACATATGTGAAGGAACTAAGTTATCTATGTTAGTATCAGTCTTTGCAGCCTTCCTCCAGTGATGAAACATGCTCTTACAAAGTGATTTTAAGGTGTCAAGGTCAAATTTTGTCATTTCAGCGAGTCTTCAAGCAAAATTTGGTCACTAGGCATTAGGTCTAGGGTTTGATTTTACCCCTGTCAAAGTTGTCCAAATGACGTTCCATGTCACCATTCAACTGAGTGTACCATCATTCAAAGGGTTGTTATCATCATGTCAAGTTCCATTGGGTCATTTTACACCTTGTTCATGCTTCAGTTGCGCCTAGGCAAGGTTCATTTCCCTCTCCTAGGGTTTTGAAGCTAATTTATCTTGGATGGTAAAATTATCAGAAAAACTTGTATCCTGATGTTCATACACCTTTCCCTATCCATAATGTACCTTATTAAACACTTCCCATCACTAAAATCCCCCAAATTCCTCATTTTCTCACAAACCCTAGTTTCTTGCTACAACTTGGCAATTTTCTAGGCTAGGCCCGTGTTTTGGCTTTTCTGATCCCTCCCCCTCTTTCAAATTCTAGGATTCCACTTTCTCCTACTTTTTAACATCCCTCCCAACTTCTTAAAATTTTCTCAAGAATTTAGAAGCCCCCTATCCCCTTCATTTCACTTCATTTCGACAAATCCCTTGTCCCACACATCGGGATAGGTTTCACTCAAATGATGTTTCTGAGCAATAAAAGATGAATTTGGGAAACTTTAGAGAGTTGTTTGTCCACAACAAACCAAGGAAGAAAAAATTCCTTCAATTTTTACACAGGTGTCATGGTTTTAGACAAATGTCAAACATACAATCGCCTTGGGAGAATTGATACACCTCTGAAGTGACCTTGGGACAATCACGCTTTCTCCTAGCTTGGTTAGAAAAACGACTTTATTGATGAGTAAAATCATAACTAGATACAAAGAGCTTTCCAGTGAGCTATCATAAGCTCAATTTGGAGTTGAGGAACACCTTCAAACATCGACTGCAACAGTACTCTACCTTGAGGCAACCTCATTTGGCACATTTTGACCAGTCTTGGGAGATTTGATTTTTGATAGGGAGAATGAACTCCAAATTGAAAGAATTCCAGTTGGTTTGGAAATTAGACTCAAATACCTTTCCAACACGCTATCCTGCACCCAATTAGGACACCGGGAAGGCCTCCAAATGGTTCCTGCAAAAAGGTGCAGCGCACACAGGGAGCGCGGCGCACTGGGAGAAATTTTCCAGTGTAAATTTACACTGGCACGGCGCACATGGGAGGTGCAGCACACAGGGCTAAAAGGCCTGAATTTGACTAAAATCTTCCTCCAAAACTGAAAATTCTTTATTCCACAAATTTTCCACAAGCAAATAAGGTCATTGTGCAAATCAAGTTCATTTGGAGACATTGCAATGTGATTAGGAGTGCATCATGCGTGTTTGGAGCAAGTTGGAGGCAGTTTTCAGGGCACGGTGCACATAGACAGGGGTGTGGCACACACAGAGGGTGTGGCGCACATAGAGCCATCCCTCAGTTAATTTGTTCAACGGGCGCGACGCACACCCAGGTCGGCGCACACCCACAAAGGGCCAAAACAGTGCCAAATCACCTCAAATTTCTTATGAAGCCCATCAAATTGAAAGGTAGGCTCTATGAAATGACTTGTTCATGAAAGTTTATAAATGATATGGTGGTTTATGGTGATGTTTGAATGCAATCAAACTCATAAAATTAACCACAAGAAAACACCAAAAGTCATGGTGGCTAGGGTTGCAAAAGTGTGGTGTTAGTGCCAAGGTTCCATTTCACTCGTCATTTTTCCCTCTTCTACCATTTTTCCCTATCCTCCCTTTCTCAGTTTTCCTACTATCCCTACCCTAAAGCACTACCAAAACCTATTCCTTTCCCCTCCTCTTACTTGTTAACATAACACCCCAAAACCCATCCTTGTCAAAACCCCAAAACCCTACCCTATCCAAATACCCAAACCCCCTACATATCCTTAAACAAACTTCTCGCCATAACCCCTATTGAAAAGAACATATTAACATTCATCTAAAACTTAAATTCCTTACATTATTTCTATTACCATTAGCATTTATATTTATGTATTAAATTTGACCGTGAATACTAGATTGTGTAAAAAAAATCTTACCTATAAAGTTATTTAACAATATATTAATATTGTTTTTCTTACTATTATTGACCATTTTAAATTGACACTAACTACTTTTCCTAAGTTGAGTAAAAATTAATTATACTAGTATAATGTTCGCACCACCTCAAAATCTATAAGTAGAAATATTTTATAATTCTAGTTGTGTTGTTCAATGATCAAAATATTTTTTTTTATAAATTAAAGTGCAACAAAATAGGGAATTTGATTATATTAATTATAATAAGGAAAATTAAGGAAAACTCACCTCAAACATTATATCAAGCGTCTAACATTTATTCATTAAGTGTTTAAATGGTTTATATTAAATAGAATACTAATTAGGCACTCCATTGTTGTTTTAATATAACAAGTTTAGAAGATGTTTTTAGGTGCATTATTGAATTTTATTATGCATATTTTGTTAGGATATTATGACACATAGGAATAGTTAAGTATAACTTGGTCTAGTATAGAGTTAGGTAAAGTGTGTTTCTTTAATATGTACATTTGTAACTTACAATCCGATGATCACGATATGTAGTGATCCGACGGTTCATTCTCTCCTCGGTATTACCGACACTTGATCCGTGGCTTGACACCCAATTGGTCCATGAATTCTATTTAAAGCGCATGGTGGGTCATCTGTAGGTTAAACGTTCACGATAGAAGCTTATGTAAATTTTCATTCTTTTATTAATAAATTGCCTGAAGTGGCCACGTTGGCTCAGGCCGTGGACTATTTCCCTCTTTGAGGGTTTTAACCACGTCAAAATACTGGTGTATTGATCTGTGATCTGTTTGTGAGCGGTGTCCTTTTGGTGTTCTGTCTGAGGAACTTACCGTGATGATTCTACAAGGTTGTATAAGTTTCACAACTTTGGGTCATCAAATCTTCCCTCAGTATTTGTTGCTCATAATGATAAAGTGAGCAAACTTTGGCATGAGCCATTTGGTCACTTAAACTATCGCTCCCTTCATAACTATGTAAAGAAAATATTGTGACAGGTCTACCAATGGTATCTTGCAGAGATGGTGTTTGTTCCGGATGTGTACTCGGAAAACATCATTGGGACAGTTTTGAAAAACGTGCCTCTTGGCATGCCTCGGCCCCTCTACAGTTTGTGCATAGTGATTTATGTGGTCCACTTCCAGTTGTTTCCTTCTCTGGCTACAAGTATTTCTTAACTTTCATTGATGATCTCTCTAGATGCACCTGGGTATACTTCTTAAAACTCAAGAGTGAAGTATTTAACAAATTTTTGGCCTTTAAGGCCTTTGTTGTAAAACAATCTGGACATCAAATTCTTAAGCTAAGATTAGATAATGGTGGAGAATATGTTAAAAACGACTTCATCAACTTTTGAACTGAGCATGGAATTCAAATGCAACATACTATTCCATATACTCCACAACAAAATGGTGTAGCTGGAAGGAAGAATCACACCTTAAAGGAAATGGATAATTGTATGCTTCAACCTAAAGAACTTAGTCTTAACTATTGGGTAGAAGCAATTAACTGTGCAAATTACATACTAAATCGCACTCCTACTAAGTCTTTAAAGAATATTACTCTAGAAGAAGCATGGAGCTCTATTAAACCAGATGTGAGTCACTTTTGTGTTTTTGGAAGTGAAGCATGGGCCCATATTCCAGATGAGAAACGTAAAGCTTTAGAACCTAAGAGTGAAAAAGTATCTTTGGTTGGATATCCTGAAATGTCAAAGGTATAGACTTATTCATTTAAGTCCAAAAATGTTATCATTAGAAGAGATGTAAAGTTTGATGAAAATAAATTAGCCTACGAGCCTAGTTCGGCGCATGTGCCACCTCTCTCTATCTCTTCTACTTTTGAATATATTTCTTCTTCAGATGATGAAAGAGAGGATGAAAATCCTCCCCCACCTTCTCAGGATCCTCCTTCAACTCCTTCACTTCCAAAATGTGTCCAAGCTACTCGGAATGCAGCAGGTGATCTTGCCAGTGATCCTACAGATTAGCACCATACACGTTCTAAGTTCGAAAGAGATTCTTCTTTACTGGCTCAAGTCTCAGCAAATTATGATCCTAACACCTTTGCAGAAGCTTCAAGACATCCACATTGGGACGTAGCTCTGAATGAAGAATATCGTTCATTATTGGCAAATGATACATGGTATCTTGTTCCTCTACCAAAGGGACGAAAACTTGTTAGATGCAAATGGGTTTACAGAACCAAGTATGGACCAGATGGGAAAGTTGATAAACATAAAGCTCGTCTTGTTTCTAAGGGTTTTTCACAAGTTGAAGGCATTGGCTATACTAAAACCTTCTCCCCTGTTGCCAAAATGAACTCTATCCACCTTGTTCTTTCCCTTGCTGCCTCTTTCAAATGGGAAGTCCATCAGATGGATGTTAAATCCGCCTTCTTGCATGGGGACTTGCATGAAGAAATATACATGGAACAACCTATTGGGTTTATACAAAAAAATTCCAACCTTGTATGTCGGCTTAAGAAATCCCTTTATGGTCTCAAGCAATCTCCTTGGGCTTGGTATGCCAAAATGGATAGCATTCTATTAGAATCCGGCTTTTCTAGGTGTCATTCCGACAATACTGTCTACACCAAGAAGGTGGGCAAGTCTCTTCTCATTCTTGTTCTTTATGTTGATGATCTTATCCTCACTGGTAGTGATCCCAACCTTATTAACCATGTGAAGTCCAGCCTTAAAAAGAGGTTTGAAATGATAGACTTAGGAAACTTACATTATTTTCTCGGTCTTCAAGTCTTGCAATCCAAGGAAGGTATTTCCCTCTCCCAATCCAAGTATGCCTGTGATCTTCTATGCCATTTTCACACGGAAGATTGTAAGCTAGCTCCTTCTCCCTTTCAGTCTAGAGTCAAACTTTCAGTCACTTGTACTTCCCTTGAAGTTGATGCTACCTTATACCATCAACTTGTAGGAAAACTTCTGTATTTGACCCATACTCGTCCTGATCTTTCCTTTGTTGTTGGTCTTATTGCTCGGCTTATGCAAACCCCACGTGAAAGTCATTGGAAAGCAGCTAAAAGAATACTTCGTTATGTTCAAGGTACAGTTTATTTTGGCATTCATTATAGTGCCGAAGCATCTCCTCTTTTGGTTGGTTTCATTGATTTCGATTGGGCTGGTGACCCTGATGATCAGAAGTCTACTGTCGGTTATGTGCTTACACTTGGTTCAGGATCTATTACATGGGCTTGGAAGAAACAAGGTGCCATTTCTCTTTCTTCAGCAGAAGCAAAGTATCGTGGCGCCGTAGAAGCTAGTAGAAAGCCTTGTGGTTTCGACAGATCCTATCAGAGTTTGGCTTTCAGCAGCAGCATCCGACTACACTTTCATGTGATAATCGAAGTGCCATTCAATTATGCAAAGATCCATTCTAGCATTAGCGTAGCAAACACATTGAACTACACATGCACTTCATCAGAAATCTCATTCATGACCATGTTCTTGAAGTGCAATATTGTTCAACAGATGTTCAAGTGGTAGACATTTTTACAAAGGCTCTCACGGAGGCGAAGTTTACTAAACTTCAATTTATGGTTGGTGTTCAGGAAGTTGTCACTAAGAGGGAATAGGCTCTAGTGCCTCCTTCCTTCTCCTATTGTGTCATATTTGTAAATCCTTCAATCCTATCCCAAGTTGTTCTTAAGGGGGGATGTTAGGATATTCCGACACATAGGAATAGTTAAGTTCAACTTGGTCTAGTATAGAGTTAGCTATAGAGTTAGGTAAAGTGTGTTTCTTTACCGTTGTACATTTTGTAACTTAC
>APFE030439638.1:0-11130 GCA_000404065.3 Pinus taeda | reverse complement strand
TAAAATACTGATTTGTGATGAGTGGTCGAAGGTATGTGTTTGATTTTAGTTTTATATGTTGATGATCTAGTCTTGATAGGTAGTGAGCCTTTGATGATCGAGTGTAAGAGGGAGCTAGCCTCTGGGTTTGATATGAAGGATACTGACATGATGTATTACTTTATGGGATTATAAGTTTAGTAGAGACTCGAAGAAATCTTCATTTCTCAAGGAAAATATATAGTAAAGTTATTGGTGAGATTTGGAATGACTAGATGCAAGTCCTTAGCTACCCCAATGGAAAATAATTTCAACAAGTTATGTGGATATGTTACTGGACCCGACTTGGCTAACCCTTCTAAGTATCATCCTAATTGGAGCATTGATGTTCCTTGTGAACACTTGTCTAGATATATGCTTTGTAATGAACATTTTGAGTCAATTCATGATCAAGCCCATTCATGCACATTGGGTTGCTGCCAAACACATTCTAAGTTACTTGCATGGGACAATCAATCTTAGTTTGAGATAGACTTCTAAATATGTGAGACTACATGGATACATCGATGCTGACTGGGCTAGAAACGTTATTGACGGGAAAAACATATTTGGGTGATACTTTAGCTTGGGATCTACAATGGTATCTTGGATGAGCAAGAAATAGAAGTTTGCATCTTTAAGCACAACCAAGGTAGAGTGCATTGTTGCTAGCATAACTAGCTATGAGGAAGTTCTCTTAAGGAAGCTCTTTGGAGATCTATTTGAGTAGGTTCTCAATATAACAATGATATATTATGACAACAAGAGTGGGATCCCATTGGAAAATAATCTCGTATCTAGATGGAACAGAGATATCTTCATGTATTAAGACAATGTTGTTGTATGAGACAAGATTAGGCTTGTGGTTGATGCCTCCGTGAGAGCGAGAATGGATGAATATTGTATCCTTTTATGACATATATTTTTTCTAACATAATATTTATTTTGATGTCTTGTATGAACAAGAAAACTTGGGATTGATGCTCAAAATTACTGCATAAAGCAATGTGAATAAGCCCTTTAGTGAATTGTTTGTATTGGTACCGAATATGAGCACTTTGATATGTTTATGAGAGAAACATGTATTGATGGATGTGACCCAATTAGGTAAGGGTTTGGGCTAATCGAGGACACTAAGCTATGCTCTTCACGCTTTTTTGAGCTTCCAAGGCGAGGAATTGAGCCTTAGACATCCTGGGGTTGACGGACCTCTCGATTTGAACAAGTATAACCCAGTTGGCATCTATCTTTCCCACCCATTTAGCTAATGGGTGTTGGATTCTTGTGGTAGGCGCAATCCTTACCATTTACGGTAAGTGGCATCCCACTCAAGCTAGAGATGCAAGCATTCTACCACCCACTCTTGAGGTTCAAGTTGGGAAGATCAACAAATAATAGGATGGGCATGACCTTTACCATTTTTGGTAAGTGTTATCCCTCCTATTATCACCATACTGTGGGATGTGCACAACCATTACCTCATAAGGTAAGTGGAATCCCTCCTATTGTCTGTTGATTCTCGAGTTATAGAATAGACTCATCGATGGTAGATGATTCTTGGGTTGTAGCTTTGGCTCCCCACTAGCAGATGATTCCCAGAATGTAGCATCAACTCCCTGCTAACAGATGATTCGTGAGTGGTAGCATTGGCTCCTCGCTCGAATATAATTCATGGGTTGTGGAATTGGCTCCTTACTGGAAAATTATTCTCGGGTTGTAGTATTGACTCCCTGCTGGTAGATGATTCCCTCGTTGTAACATCAACTTCCCATTGGTAGATGATTCTCGGAATGTAGCATTGGCTCCCCACTAGCAAATGATTCCTGGGTTCTAGCATTGGATCCATGCTAGAAGATGATTCCCATGTTATAGCATCAACTCCTTGTTGGCAGATGATTCTTAGGTTATAACATCATCACCCTACTCGCAGATGATTCCTAGGTCGTAGCATTGGATCCCCACTAATAGTGATTCTAGGTAGTAGCAGTGGCTCTATAGGGTAGCTTCAGCTCCCATATGATGTCAAATTCTTGTTCTTTTAGATTCGAGACTTTTCAATAGATGAGAAGAGTTGAAAGTTAATTTGATATTTGAGATGGGACATATGTTGCACTTGGTAATTTCTCCTTAGTTGAGAGGGAGCATTAATTTTACAACTCAAGGACAAATTGCCTCCTTTAGAAAACCTTGCTCATCAAGATAGAACCCTCCTAGCCCTTGGAAGAATTTAATTTGGTTAAGGAAAAATATCTTTTTAATATGGAAACCCACATGTGCATAAAAGGAAAGGTTGACCCTAAAGAGAAATTGGACACTCTCGGAAGCCTATAAAGACAAGTCAAGTGAACCTCATTTGGAGATGATCATTAAGCATATTCTTCTTCACTATTCTTTAGATTGGCTTGCACGGGTTTGAGGTTGAATTACGTTATTGGTTTACACAGGTCCGAAATTGCAAGGTTTGAGCTCAAATGTGAAAATTAGGGTTTCTGGTTTGTAGCCGTATCATTGGAACAAGGAAATTTTGGTTGCAGTCACTCGCATACAAGATTCTCCATGCAACTAGAGGATTTGAGCCTCACTGGCGATCACTAGATCCATGCAGTTGTGACCCATTATTTTGATAATAGTTGACCACATTTTTTGACCATTGATTGGAGGCTGGAAAACTATGATATGAAGTATATTTTTCTATTCAGCTCATCTCTCAGATATTGTTTGGTTAGTTTTGCTAGATAATATTGTGATTGGTGAATTGGAGTATTGTACTCTCTCTTTGCTAGAAATTTTATGACAATCTAATAAGAAGAATAACTTCGAAGGGTTTCCCCTCTTGTGGGGTTTTTCATTCAAATCATGGTGTCTCCATTTGTGCATTTGTTTTTCCCATGTTCCTTTTACTATTCTGCTACATAGTAGATGTTACTTTTATTTCTACATAATTGCTACTGATGTTATGATGATATGGTGTGAATGCAATGTAAATGGTGAAAATTTTGTTAATGCAATTATCTAAAGCAAATAACAATACTGCACTAAGGAAAAATAGCATGAATGCTCACACTAGAAATTTGAGTAAACATGTAAGGAGATAAGTTGAAAATACAATTAAAAAGTAGTTTTCTTCTTCTCCCTCTAGAAATATTTACCCTTGGGATGTAATCATCATCTTGATTCATATTGGTTCTTTTAAACTTGTTTTTGTTATTACATTCTTTATTTCAAAGCCCATTTTTTAACTCAAAAATATCCAAATGCTTTGTTCTATGATTCGATATTTTAGCTTTTGTATAAATCTCTACCACCAAATTTAAATTTACATACATTGACATAAGATACAAGATGTTGGCATTGTCTTAACCTACAAGTGAGGAATCAAGTAAGATTACATGTTATTCGCATAGGAATTCAATATCAAAAGAGAAATAAATTGTGCCTTCAAGAAGTAAGAAAGGGTTTTCTAGCCATGAAAAAATAAAGCATAAAGGAATTTAGTGGCATGTAAGATATGGCAATTGATATTATTCTCTTATAGTTTATTGTTCCAAAATTCAACTTTGTATGTGACATTTGAAGTAATCCATGTGGATGGGAAGCAGTTAGGAATTTTAAAATGCAATTAGGGTTGAAGGCATATCTAGTCTAAGAAAGAAGTCTTGAGAAGAGTCAGAATTTTCTTAGAACTAAAATTATATTTCTTTCCTAGGATCTCATCTCGATGAAAATGATATTTATTATTTGTTCTAGCACCAAACAATCATGAAATCTTGTGAAGGATTAATCACCTGATTCAAATGATTTTGTATTTTCTTGTTTTATTTTTAAAATTGCTCATGTATTCTTTAATGTAGTTTCTTTTTCATAATGTATGATGTTTTTGATATTATCAAATAATAGTTTCACATGGAAGTAATGGGCTTTATCTTTATCATACTAAATCTTTACTTAAACTCATTCAATTTGCATTCAATTCAATCTACAATATTATGTTGGATGCTAAGTAATGCTATAAGTGAATGGTCTAGAACTTAAAGTGCTTAGGAGTCATAAAGGTAATGATGAGTGTGGTGATTAAATGAGTTGTATCTTAAGAATATTTGAGTTATAATTTTGTTTTATATGTTCATATTTGATTGTTTTTTAGGAAATGTATACTTTCATGTGTTTCATGCAATACACCTTTGAAGCTTCAATCTTACTTGTTGGTACTTGAAGTGGAAGAATTTTGTTCTTTTGTATGAGTTAAAGTCTTTTTTATGTCTGATGGTACAGAATGAAGATGCCCTTTGGGGGCCAAAATGATTGTGTGTGCTCAATGTTGACATTTTTTTTGGGTTTTTTGTTTTGAATAAAAAAAGGCCCATCTATCAAATTACATTATACTAGGAGATCTACCCACTCTAGCTATTGAATTATTTTAGATTAGCCTAAAGTAGGGAAGTTTAAATAAAACCTCCATTAGGTGCCTTGGCATAGTTTGCTTGCTAGGGATAAGGTAAGGAACAACATCCATTTTGGCATCACCATCAAGAAAGGATATTCCAATTGATATTTCTTGGGAAGTGACAAATGAAAAGTTTTTGCTTGTTGATGGTGAACAAGAATCAAATGACATCCTTCATGGTTTAAAAGGAAATATTTAAGAGTTCTCATTCACCATGTGACTCCACTATTCCAAGATAAAGGCAAAAAGAAGACATATTAGGTTTAATCATAGCTCTAGAGAAAACCCAATTTATTATGATCCAAAAAAGTGATGAGAGAAGGAAATATATGATGTAAAGTGGGTTCAAGAATTATATTCTTGAATCTAAATATTTTGAATATTTACCTAAATTCAAACTCCTAAAAGATTTTCTTCAAGTCTTCGTGTGAATAAAATTGAACCATTAGTTGATTTTTCAAGTGTAGGTTTTTCATTGTCTGCCATTGGAAAGTAACCACCCTTTCTAGTCTCATTCTCTCCCATTTTCAAACCAATTTTCCTCTAAGCTACAATTTTTATTTTTTAACACATAAATGAAAGCCAAATACACCATGGGTAGTTGCAAGGTATGGGCTTCTCAAAATTCTTTGAAAGCTACATGACATGCTTGAGAATTATTTAAACATACTTCCTAAGTTTGATGAGGAAAGTGAAAAATCAACAAAATATCATATTGCTGCCTTTCAAGAGTGCATTGATAATCTAACCATTAAACTTGAATATGTATATACAAATATTTTTTTTCAAATTTTAAAAAGAGATGATAGGAAATGGTTTTCAAACTTACATATAAACTCAATAGATACTTCATTGCAAAAAAAAATTCATGGCAAAACAAAATTCATGGCAATTGAAAATATTTCATGGCAAAACAAAATCTATGACAATTGAAAATTAACCCTTAGAATATTTTAACCATATTTTAAATAGATTAAAGAAAAATCTAAATATCTATTAAACTTTTTAAATTTCTTTTTCAACCAAACACATTGCATTTGAAAATATCACACAATATTTTAAAGATAAAATGAAACTCAAGATATTCACAAATAATGAAGTTATACAGCGAAGAATTAGCCATTAAAAAACAAAAAAGCAAACGAACAGAGGGTTTGCCAGGTTTTATGCATTGCCCATATCATCCGAGGCATAGTAGTTAAATTGTTTTAGCAAACCCTAAAGAAATTGGGTGAAACGAAAAATCTTTCCCGGGCTAAATTGTTTCAGCAAACCCTAACGAAAATGGTTGAAACGAAAATTCTTTCCCGGGCTAAATTGTTTCAGCAAACCCTAACGAAAATGGGTGAAACGAAAAATCTTTCAGAGTCAGTATTACGTTACGGAGAAATTGCATTAATCATCGGTTTAGAACTATTCAGTGTTCATAGTCAAAATAGAATTGTCCGTTTCTCCTAACCTTTTAGAAGACTGAATTGATAAATCTGTTACAATCAGCCTTGAATTGGCATCTCGAATCGACATTGAGGACATGTATGTTGCGTTTCCAGCCCACATGGCATAACGCGCGCCTCCTCCCCCACTATGTATTCCTCCAGGCAAATTGAGCACATTGAATTATTATCATCATTGATATGTCGTTCAGAAATGATTACGCGGGGCAACTGCTGCACGGCGGCTCCATCCGCCTGTCCGACGGACTGAGCATCGCGTATTATTGTCATAGGTACACCTGGTTCTCTTCTTTCGTGCGAACGTAGTATTATTGTTATAGGTACAACTGGTTCTCCTGTTTGGCGACGTCGTATTACTGTAGATACAACTGTAAATTCTTCTCCTCTTTCCCATCTAAATTCTTCGCTTCTTTCGCGCGAACGTACAACTCGTTCCTGAGTAACAGCAGCTACTGCTTCTGTTCTCGCATTGTCAGTTGCAGCAGCTACGTTACTTGTGATGTAATTCAGCTGTGTAACAGTTGCAAGATTAGATGAGGAAGCAGGTAGTGGTCTCCGTCTTCTGATGCTGCTCACGTCACTAGCATCACTCGGGTGATTGGAACTAATGATCCTACCATCTACACTACTGCTACTGCTACTGTTGTTTCTCCTCCTCCTGTCATTATCCATACTCCTCCTCCTGTCACTATCCACACTCCTACTTCTACTTCTGCTCCGAGCATTACTGCGGGACAAGGAGGAAGCCTTTGAGGTACCCCTACCGTGGCTGGTATTCCCTGCTCTACGTGTTTCTCCTCGTCCTCTTCGGCTTTCTCCTTCCATAATTTCCACTGCACCGGACTGCTATTATTCTGATATTAAAACAAGGTGCTTCAGATATTAAAACAACAGATTTAAAACAAGGTGCTTCAGATATTGAAACGAAAGTGCTTTAGATATTAAAACAACAGAGTTAAAGATAAAACGCCCTAGCTGATTTACAGAAAATCGTAAAACTACAGAGACAAGGATGAAACGCACCAGCTTAATTGCATAAAATAAAAAAATAGTGCAGAGTTAAAAATGAAGCGCATTAGCTGATCATGCGGACCACCCACTGCACCGGACCGCTATTCTTCTGATGAGCCACGAAGTGCTTCAGATATCAAAACTACCGAGTAAAAGATAAAAACGCACTTGCTGAGTTACAGAGTTAAAATGAAACGCACTAGCCCAGAAAGCGATTTCACTCATTTAGGTAATGCTCATTCATGGTATTATATATAAGCAACATTATAACTAAAAAATACAAGGGGGCCTCTTCCTTAAATTAAAATAAATTAACAATTAAAATAAAATCCATATAAAACCTAAATTTACTAAATTTTTGGGTTTTATATTTTTATAATCTTTTGTTTTGCCCATGGTTATTATTTAATTAAAATAAAATCCATATAAAAGATAAATTTATTAGGTTTTTGGGTTTTATGTTTTTACTATTTTTAGTTTTCCACCCTGTATTCTTCTTTAATAGTGAAATTAGATTTAAAAATAAAATAAAATAAAAATTAATAATTTTAATACAATTGAGATAAAATAGTATATTTATGGAAAGAGGTTTATGGCTTTTAAGCTTTGCCAACCATGGTTCTGCCCATGACATTCTTTAATAAAAATATAAATGGATTAAATTAAAAATAAAAAATAAAAAATAAAAAACAAAACAAAGCAAAATAATAAAAATTAATAATTAACTATTAAAAAAAATGAGATAAAATAGTAAATTTGAAGATTGAGGTTTTTGGGCTCTAAGTTTTCATAACCCATAGTTTTGCCCACAACATTCTTCTCTAATGTATCTTATTTAAAAGTATTGAATATAGTTGACCACAAATAGTGTGATAAGCTAGTTGTATTGAATATATAATTTTGAGAGGCTCATGGTGATTACCCATGGTATTATATGTATGAAGCCTGTATAGATGCTAGAGAATGAGGGATGTCGAGTATTATTTGTATTGACATGCATTAGTTTATGGAGTGATCTGGTTCATTGAATAGAGCGTTGCCCCACATTAAGGGTTTGATTAATAAAGCGAAGTATTTCCATCTTGTTTGTGTATTGGCTCTTGGGTTTATTTTATGAGAGAATTTGATATATTTGCACATGAGATCTACTACAAGTGGTATCTAGATCTGACCTACAAATATATAAAAGTGCAAAATATACTAGAGAAACAATGTGAGAAAATGCTTCTTTATTAATAAAAATCTTGAGGTATGGCAATGCCATGTAATTATTCCTTAAGGAAGGAGAACATGGCTCAAGCCATATGTTTGACAATACAAAACAATACTCAACATCCCTCACTCTAGAGTCTCTAACCTCTATATAGGCTTCATACATACAATATGATAGGTAATCACCATGGATTTCTCAATACCATACATCCAATACAATGGACTTATCACATTAATCCCTAACTAATTGTGTTCCCTTGCATAATGTGGGTTAAAAACTTTATTTATTAAATATATCTTATTTATTTATTATATTATTACATCCCATTATTCCCTTGTGTACCTCCCTCTATACCAAGGGGAATAAAATTAGTATGAAATTTTTTATTAAAATTAATTTTACTATAATTAAATTTGACATACAAATACATAGCATTGTAAATGCAACAAACTAACAATGAACCAATATATTTAAGATTAATAGTGTATTAAGATTTGTATTAATATTTAATATTTGTTTTTATATATAGAGCGAAAGTAACATTGTGATAGGGGAGCTAACCTGATTTGATCTTGGGATTTCAATCTAGGGTTACATGCTTGTTGCAGATAGGCTAACTTCTCATGACCCCCCTATGGTGTAAGGGAAGGGTCTTCATTCAATAACGTGGTGAAAAGATGTAGGTTGAGGCATACACTTCATGTATCAAGAAATTTTGATGTAAAAGAAACTCCAACCATGATTTGGGATTGTAATCTCCTCAAAAAGAGAAGGAAAAGGAAAAATCCAACCTAGGAATTACTAGTCAACAATGGAAGGGGGCCACAAACACTCGATCATGCCTCCTATAAAGTACAAATACCCCCAATACTTGAAATCATTTCCATGAAATTATGGGAAATTGTTCAGTACATGAAGCATCACACACTAATATGTAAATTCAATGGAAATTGGTCATTAAAGAGAATGATAATTGGGTGGATTCAGAAGTACTATAAAATTAAAGGGGATATAGAACAAAAGTTGGGCCAAAAAGTAATTTTCACTATTATTTTCAATAATGTGGAAGACAAGGATATGATATTCTAGGGAAGACCATACTTTTTAAAATTGGAATGGTTATGTATGAAGCTGTGGGAGGAGAGATTCAATACTAATAAATAAAATTTCAACTCGACGAAAATTTAGCTCATACTATACTCAATGTTGCAAGAATGGTAATTCTATTGGGCCATTCATAGTGACATCTAAAAGTGACTACAATGGGAAATTAAACAACGTATGAGTGGCTATGTGTGTGTTCATATTTCACTAAAGCACTCGAAAAATTAGTTTCCATGAAAAGTTTTAGGAGAAGTCCATAGGCTATGAACAAATCCTTTTTATATGTCATAAATTTCATGAGTATGATCATTTCTTCGAAGAATCCGAATAAAACCAAAATCAATAGTATACACAAAATTCCTAGCGAGTGGACAAGGAGGGCTTTGTAACGATAACAAATAGGAAGGAAAGGATGACCAAAAGCTCACAAGATCCATCAACTTTAGGGAACACAGATGAAAACTACGACTTGATTCTTTAGCAAGAGAAACAAAGGAAATAAGGTGGGGGTGAAAAGAGACCAAGGGTAAATGAAAATATAGAGGGAAAAAAGAAATAGAAAAAGAAAAAGGAATATGAAGAGGAAAATATTCCAACAAAAGAGGCACCAAAAGAAGATATAGTGATGTAGGAAGAGGAAAATAATTAAAGTATGGGATCGAGAGGGAGTCTCTCTTCGCAATATGGATTTGTAAACATTATATTTAGAATGGAAATCAAAGGATCCATTGGTGATAAGAAGAGGAAGTCTATCTTATCACAAGAAACTTGATCAAATATCAAGAAAGATTTCATACATTAGAGGAAATTTCTCACTAAAAGTGTCATTCTAAGGAAAAATAATAAAATCATAGTTAAAATAATAAAATAAGAGTTATGAATGTTGGAGGGAAGAGAAGAAAGCTATTTTTTTTTTAATTGTATTTTTGGCTTATCTCCTTATAAGTTTACTCAAATTTCAAGCATGGGCATTTTTTTGGATGTGTAATTAAATTCCATATCCAACGAGTACCCATTATGTATATTTTCAAGGAGAACCACATTGATAAAATTGAATATACATTAAAAAAACATGTCGAACACATTTTTTTAATGTATCTTCCTTTTTTTTTATCAATGTGAGTCTTCTCATAAGTATGCATAATGGGTACGCGTTGGATGTGAAATTTAATTTTGCATCTAACAATTATTTACACTTGACATTTCAGTAACTCTACAAGGAGATAAGCTAAAAATACAATTAAATAAAATTGGTTTACCTATGATGACATAGAAATTTCATCGGCAATTTTAGGCTGAAATTTCCTTTAATGATTGAACAACATGTAACTCTCCTCCCTCTTGATTAACGGTGCTAAATATTCCACCAAAAGTAGGGGTATCCCTAGTGTGAAGTCCCAATTGGACCTCACACTCTTTGGGATAGGAGACCCATCTATTTTGTGGGCCTCATTGAACACATTTTGTCAAAGTTCCAAGAAAGCAGTGCTACCATATTTTCTTCAAAAGATCAAGATCACGAGCCATCAACTCTTGAGTCATTCTAAACCCATTCTACAAAATTTGTAATGTAAATGATTTTAATAAGACCATATATATATGTAACAACCTAGGTGATATGAGATGAAAATGAGGAGGATGGACTGCTCGAGGGCCAGCCACTATTCTGCAACTGCGGAAACTGCTGCAGAATAGTGGCTGGCTCCCAAGTTGCATCTTCTGGAGAGGTGTCTTTCCATTTGACTAGGACTTCCTTAATCATGCGGCCGCACAGTTGCTTGACTCATGTGTCGAGGACCTGTTCCAGTTGAAGCTAGATGGATCCTTCTTCGTCCAATTCCGGTAGACTAGTTTGAATTCTGCAATTGTTCCCAATCACTTTCTTG
>APFE030439632.1:0-21010 GCA_000404065.3 Pinus taeda | reverse complement strand
AGTCTTGTCAGCTAACAAACCCAACAAATCAACCCTTTTACAACCAACCACGACAAGTCCATTTGCTGCCACTGAATGATGAGAAGAGTGTAAGGTTTACAAAATACCAACTGTCCCATGGGAGGCAGTCTTGTCAGCTAACAAACCCAGCAAATTAACCCTTTTACAGCCATTCAAGTTATTTCATACTTCCATAACACTACCGGGAAAGTGCCAAAGCTAGGAAAGCAGCGACAGGTAGGGGGCAGTCGCTTCGGTTAACAAACCCGATGATGGGAAATTTCCATGGAAATGGATGCCATCACCGGTAGTTCAGTTCACCGCCATGAAGTTAAGCAAGAGTGTTAGAAGCGATAGGGGCCGAATATTCTAGGCGCCTTTGGTTTAAGTACCTGCTTCCGAACGATGATCATATAATTTAGATTTTGGAAAGCCCTTGTGCTAAGGTCTATGAATTTGAAGAATGTGCGAGATTGTGTTGTTCGATTGTGGTTTCCTGCGGAGTTGAGCAAAGCACTTAAGATCGTTGTGGAAAGTTGGGAACTCATCCATAATCATGATATGGGATTTTATTGAGATTACAAGCAAAATCAATTTGGGCCATCAATAAATATTGGTGAAGCTGCTACAATTGACATCATTATTTCTTAGACTTAAATGGATTTTAAGATAAAAGATAATCATGATATGGGATTTGATTGAGATGGCAAGCAAAATCAATTTGGGCCATCAATAAATATTGGTGAAGCTGCTGCAATTGACATTACTATTTCTTAGACTTAAATGGATTTTAAGATAAAAGATTTGATTATCAGTGAATTATAATATGATATGCTAAAGCAATTTTATAAACAGTATATATCTAAAACTAATCTTAATTTTATTATTGTATATAATACTTAATATAATCCAGTTAAAAAATTCTAAATTATTAAATTATTTAAAAAAATAATTATAATTTTATTTCTATTCCTTAATATTTTATAATATATTAAATACTATTATAATTATAAATACCTACACCGTTATTTTATTTTATATAAATTGTTAATAATTCAAGTTCTAAACGAATATAAAATAATTTCATAACAATGTTATGACACTAAATTTCATTTCAATTTACCTTTGCAATTATGATCCTAAACGTAAATATTTTAATATTGTATTTATCAAATGTCCGACACATTGTTTAAAATTTGTTTATTCGCAGTGATCTTTCGAATGATTATTCTTATATAGTGAATGCTAAAATAAATGCACACATATTTACAATTATTGTAAAAGAGGTTTATACTATGAATAATTAAAAATATAAAAATACTAATTAATTAAATTATATATTTAAAAATTAATGTATGATTAATATGTTTTCTCCATTATCATTATAAAATAAAAATGTTTATTAATTTTTTGATATCGCATTTCCAATTATACAAGTTCATGAGTTTATTATTTTTTTATATTAAATAATAAGAAAATATTATATTTATTAGGAGATGTTTAATATTTGGAGTAGATATTTCAATAATTTTTATAGACTACATTGAAATTATGAGTTTTAACTCTTGGCATTTCAAATTAAAGAGTTGAGATTCATTTATCAAGGATACCTTCATAGTTTGGTCTCATGGACATTCCTCCTTCATCTCCATCTTCGACCACTTAAATATCCTCTCCTCTTATGCTCAATTTATAGTAAAATTAAAAAAAAGTTGTCTCTTACCTTCATTGATGTTCTTGCATCTCTTCTTTTCTTTCCCATGAAATCTACTAGAAAATGACCCACATTGACTATTAAATCCACTTTCATTCCTATTATCATACAATGCAAAAAAATTAATTGCTCTTAACACTCTCTTCAATACAACCATTTGAATCTATTATCATCAATTCCTAACCAAAGAAGGAATTCAATTTAACAAAGGCTCAAAAACCAATGGGCACTGCATTTCATAGATCAAGAATGTGTTCGGGTATGTTTCATTAAAGAGATCATCAAGACCTCGTTAGGACCTTATTTAGGCAATGATTTGAACCTATTCCACGCATAATTAGTGGGACATGATCAGTTTCTTTCACTACAATATCTTCCCTACCAATTGGAATCTTAATGTGTTTGACATTTTTTATTTTTAGTAAATATAATTTTAGTAGGGGGCGAAACCTAGGACTACATGGGTTAGTAATTTTAATTTTTCCTCTCTCTTGTTATCTTAGAGCTATTTCAGTACAATTTCGCACATATACCTTGTGTTTGTGCTTAAAATATAAACATCATCTGTCCTCCTTACCTAAAGCTCTTATCTTTCTACCCTATATCAAATATACCATCAACCATATCCCAAATTTTTGGACTAAAAAGAATATTAAAACTCAATTTAAGCCTTTTAAAACTATGGAACAATTATTTAAAACTACTCACCATAAATTTGATCCAATGTGTGGTCTCACATTAAAGAACATACAATTAAAGAACATTAGTTAATTTGACAGACAATTCCATCTCCAAATTAAAGATCGTGGAAGGCTCCTTTAAATCCAAGCACGGGATTTTTTTAAATTTAATATATGTTAATAATTTATTTAGTATATATTTAATTTAATCATAAATAATATTAATTTTATAATTTATTTTTTTTTTTTTTTATTAATTGTTTTACATTTTATTAAATTTTGTATTTAAAATAAATAAAATAAATTATTTTACAAATTATAAATGTATTATTTAAATATAAAATTCTTAAAACAAACACCAAATCAATAAAATAGTAATATGCCACTTCATTAACCCAAGATAATAGGAAAAGACTTCAATATAATAAACTTATACAAACAACTCACATGACACAAACTATTGAACCAAACCTGCATGACCAAACCTATAACAATTTGGAACGCTGACCTGTCAAACCACAATTTATGCGAGAAAGTCTAGAACAATTCAAACCTTACACAAACAATACAACGTAACCAAATGGCTACAGCCATACCCAAACAATACAACCCAACTTGATATAAGAAATATTAAATTGTGACAGAAACGATCTAGAAATCTTATTTGCGAAACCTATATTTTCGGGCATATGGCATTCCATTGCTTCTTTCAGCGAACACATATTTTAGAGATGGGAACGAGGAAAATGGGAAGTTTGCTCCATCGTAACACGGATTCTGGCTTCAAATCTTCTCATGGTAGTAGAGATCAAGCAAATAGCAAACATTATTCCCTCCACGCCTCTTCTATTACAACAGCGACGAAGCGGTTGATGAGGCCCGACACTACACCCACTCCACATTTTGCAGTTCCTGCGTAGGCTGCTTTTCCCCAACCGAAATCCACATCTCTGAGGCCCATGTTGGTAACGTCCGAAATGAAAAAGGAGCCCACAGTAAAGTGAGGGCGCCATCCCACTTCCATCAAATCTATCATCGACCGCACGTACTCGTTGTTCGCAGTCATTTTTGCTTCGTTTATCAATCTCACAGCGAAAGGCAGTGGTTTGTTTAATAGCTCTCCTGCGGTCGTCTTCGCGCATGCAAGGCTAATCTCATTCCGGTAGAACCCTTTTGGAAGCGGTGGGTCAGTTTTCGTCCAGGCATTCACTGTGAATATGAACCAAACTTCTTGCTCCGCGGGCATTTGAACATCCTTCGTTCTCAGGCGCCGCAAGAAAGGAAGGGGAAGATGTGGAAACCTAACTTAAACTAGCAATTTTTTTACAACCATTTTAGTGTGATTAAACTTCAAAATACAGGGAGTGAGGAAGACCCTGCTCTTCTCAAAAAACTAGGGCCCATCTACCACACTTTTGTCATAATCTTCCTCAAAATCAAACTGTACAATGAAAAATCCTTTGGAATATAAATAAATATCACAATTTTTTATTAAAGTTAAAAAGATCCATTAATGCAATGCTTCTAAATTTTACTAGAACCCATTTAATCTTCAAATAACAACCCTATCTTGTAGTAATGTGAAGAGATTCTTTACCTCTGCAATTTTTGCAGATTCTTTACCTCTTTAATTGTTATTTCCAAAGAAAGCATTTTCTCAGTGTTCTTACAATGTACAATATTACAAAAGCTTGAGACTAGATGATTGAGATGGGATCTTTACCACATGTAACATCCTTGTATGAGGTTGAAGTATAGATGAACCTATGGATCCCATTTCTTCCCTAAGTTGTCTCAATCCTAAAAGCATGAATGAATTCATGTAGATGTTGTATGCAGTTAATTGGCATGTATCTCAGAACTATTTTCCCTCATAAATGAGACGTTGAAACACTACAAGAATTTCAGATATATTTTACATCCTTCACCTTGGCTTTTGCATGAAGCAACAATGGTATAGATCTCGAACAAAAATTTCAAACCCTTGCATGGACTTCAAGCATTCTATGTGATCCATCCTTCCCATTGAAAAGGGACTTGGAGGTATATTAGGTAAATCTTGTTGTTTCATAGTGCATCTGTATATACTAAGGAGGTGTGATAATGTAAGAAATAGAAAAGCTCATATATTTGCAATTGTACGTAAGAGTTTGAATATTCAAAGAGATGGAGTTGTCTTTTGGGACTTGGAGGTATATTGGGTAAATCTTGTCATTTCAGAGTGCATCTGTATATACTAAGGAGGTGTTACAATGTAAGAAATAGAAAAGATCATATATTTGTTGTTGTACATAAGAGTTTGAATATCCAAAGAGATGGAGTTGGCCATAAAAAAGCCAACTAGAACCTTGAAATAGAAAACAGTAGGCATGTCTTTCTACAAAAACGCTGAAGATCACCCATAATTGTTTAGAGCTTATAATAGCCTTCCTTTGAAAAATGATCAATTGAGTTCCTTACCTCCAACATGAATCAACTAACTAAGAAAATGACGGGTTGAGGGGGAAAATCCCATAACCATCCATAACTTAAAACTTAGAACAACATGGCAAAGGCCATCAAAGACAAGAATTTTCTACACAACCAATCACCAATAAAAAATGAAATGAAGGGGTTCATGACTGAGACTTGGAGCACTCCAACCAAACCTTGTATCATGGTCCAAATATCTCCACAACAAATCTCTCCAAAGTGTCTCGATAATAAACTCAATAAAAATCAACCTACGTAAAATTACATAAATTTGTGCCTGAATAACTTAGTATTTTTTTTAGTTGGCTTGACCTACTAGGATTTGAACTTTGAATCTCATTGTTTACATAATACTTCATAATATGGAGATCACCAATTGAGTTGAGCTAGTAGGCTTAATTACTAATTAGAATTATTTAATTTGTAAATATTAATTAATAAACATTTAGATGTATTTAAGTAAAAATGTTTTATATTATAATTAATGGTAATTTTTATGAACTTGTTGAAGGCCCCGAAAATCGGGTCTACAACAAGGGGGATACACGCCCGGTCCAGACCTTGGTTGGCAGCTCCTTATCTATTTGGTATAGCGGGTCCGACTGGGGATATTGGACTAGTTTCCCAATTCAGTGTGTGTGTGTCAGAAAGATGGGTATTTCTGTTCTAATTGGAATACTTCTATTTTAATTCTAATCTAATGTTATGCTATTGTATTCTAATAAACAGAAAAACATCAAAATTTATGCTAACCCAGGGTGTGATCTTTCTTCTATGCGATCTAAAAATATTTCAACCAATAGTTGGTAATAAAGATCATTGACCTATTATAAGAAAAGAATTCAATAAGTATGAACTACTTCGTATAAGAAGTTAGACGAAACAGTTGTGAAAACTTATCGCATAAATGAGCTATTCATACACTAAGCATAAATAAATAGTTATCACCGTACAAAATAGTCAAATGATAACTCAGGCATCCACGTTGTAATATATTAACAACTGAAAACTGAATATCACTTTAATGCATAAGAAGAAATTGTTAAGAGATAAAAGTACCATTTATAACTAGTCCTACTCATGAGCTTCAAGTGGCAATTGATTTATCTCTCCTTGATTTCACATCCACTAAGACTACAGAAGTGCAACATCAGTAGCAGATATCAAATGCAAATACCAAATAAACCATGTTCCATTCATTCATCAAAACCTCCTCTGAGGGTGCAAAAGTGCATGTTCTAAGGACAAGTTTTTGATAAATTTCTAGAACCTTCTCTAAATGCATGAGAAGGGTTTAAATACTACTAAATAAATAACTTATTTACAGAAATTGAGGATTCGGTTTAAATGACCGTCCTTTTTCTAAGTAAAACTATTTCTAAATTTTCTCCTTAACATCGCAAGTCATTTAGTATTTGCCTGAGTAGAGTCGGCTTACTGTTTTTCGTCTTTGGTTGAGTTAAGCAAACAGAATTGGCAAGAGCTGGCACTATCTTCTCAGCAAAATTGATGATATACTTGAGAGTCATCCAATGACTATGTTGCTTTAGCATATATGCCTGCTAATAATCCCATTTCAACTTGGTTAACCCTTGGATTGCTTCTTCTTTTTCTTTAGCCTTCTGTTTCTAGTTTGTTTCTATCGTTGCTTTCTTGCAATTTTCGGGGCTTGCAGGTGACTGAGTAATTAGAAGCCTTCCTTTCTGATGCGCTGATCGCGCATCAAAAACTGCCTCTGTCTCTTGATCTGGGCTTCCCTGATGCGTTTTTTGCCTCTTGCGCCTTTTTCTCTTATCGGGTATAAAGCTCAAAATTTGTAAAAATAGTGATTCCGTGAGCTCTTTGACCCTCAGCATTAAACTGTCTGTTTCTGGTATCAGCATCGTTTAGTACCCATTCAACCATGGATGTATATGAGAAATCTGTGATGGATGCCTCAGAAGCATTTTGCGACTCTTTCTCTCCCTTAAGTGGATTAGATGTGCCTTCAGAAATGGACATTGGAGTACTGCCTTTCCTCCTCATAGTTTCCTGCATACTGCCTTGTATAACGCTTTATCTTTTGTTCCTGCAGTTTACAATTGAGGTGGAAGTAATGATAAAAATAATGTCAAGAAAAATTTAAATTCCGAAGATATGCAAAACACGCCACCTTACCTGAACTAGTTCTTTGAAAAACACAACACCATACTTCATTAACAACTGGAAACAACTTATTAATTCGCATTAAAGTGCGTGACGAGTTCTTGGCCTAAAAAAGTTTTCTCGAATAATAAGCTAGAACCAACAGCGATGGAGAGGTCTTGCGATTTTGCTTTGCGATATCACAGATTGCTACATCGCACTATCGCAATTGCATCGTGTTGTTCTATCACAAGGTTGCTTGGTCGCAATATCACAATATCGCAAGATCGAGGATCGCAGGATCGAAAGATCGCAAGATCGCGGATCGCACGATTACAAGATCGCGGATCACTTAATCGTTATAATCATTATGTGTAATTCATGTGATTTTTGTGATGTGCGATATGCGATATCGCATATCGACGATTTAAGGTTTTTTAATGTGAGTGCTTCTTAATTCATGCGATGTGAAGGAGTTTTGCATCACAATCTCGGATTTTTTATCATTTTGGCTTATTTAGAAGGTATCCTATCATTCTTTGTGTGATGCGATCTCTCTTAAGGAGTGAATTTAATTTCTTCATTATGAAACTTAGGTTTTTTAGATTCTTCAAAGGTATTTTCCTAAGTCCATGATGTTGTAAGTTTCAACTAAAAGGAAATATAACAATAATTGATTTTTTTTCAATTTTTTGCTAAGGGTCCCCACTTATTTAGTATTAGCAATAACACTTCATAAGGAGGGGGGTTGTTGGTGGCCACAACAATTGGCGATTCACTTGGAAGAACTAGTTATCTCTGTGTTTCTATTGAATTTTTTCAACTTCCAAAACATGAAATTTTTCAGAAAATTAAACTTTATTATGGAAAGATAAATTATATTATGCTCTAACCTGTCAATGACATTTTATTTCAGCTATTTTCAACTTTGATTATTTGTTTCCTCAAGTTAGTCCTTGTATTTACATCAGTCATTACTTGGTCTGTAAAGATAAAAAAAAAGTCTTCTCTATAAACCAGTTTTAAATGTGCTCATTTGTCATAGATAGAGCCTCTGTTGCCAACAGACATTCATAGCCTCGACGGGATTACCTGTTACCCAACAATGATCTTGTATCCTACTTAAAGAAACCTACAACTCTCAAAAGAAGAATCCACATCCACACTTATTGTTTTGGTTTTCTTTTTATTCTTAAAGAATAATGTCTTGGTTTGATAGCCAATTTATGACATATTCATTCACTTGATTTATAACTTTGTTGAACAAGCTGGCTCATGATGAGACCCCTTGCCTCTTAATTGTAACAATCTTGAGTCATTTCCCTGTTGTGGTATGCAGTATTTGGCAAAGTCAGCAAGTTATAATATATGTGATTATGATAAGTCGGCTCGTGATGAGACCTCTCATTCTTCAAGATGAAGTCTATCCTTGGATTGTTCCTCTGAAATTTGTGATTTCCTTAGCAGGGAGGAAGTCATTGTTTTTCTTTAGATAGCTTTCGACGACAATGATAGAGTTTTCTGGAAGTAGTTGTTCTACAAAGAATCTTTATTTTGTTATTGATACCTTTCATTGCACTAATATAAAACAATTTCTTCACTAAAGGTTGTTTTCATCAAACTTTATGGAGTTGAAACTAGTGTCATATCTAGGTTAGAGTTTTTAACTGTATCTTTTAATAATAAAGATCAATTTTCCAAAAGACTTGCTATTTATACAAGCGAAAAATCAAAATCTGAAGGAGAGTTGGTGTCTCTTTCGTAAATGCCTAATGTAACCATTCACAACTGGTTTTATTATGAAAAGAAAAATATTACTCTACAAAAGTAGAAGAATAATCTTCTATGGAAAATATTTCTTAAGAATTTGTCCGTTGACATGCAAAGAGTCTCTTTTACCTGCTAAATCCTATAACACAAATGTTGATGGACCTAAGACTTCTACAATTTGAAAAGGACCAAGCCACATTCTTTGAAATTTTTTATGCTTCCCCTTTTCTTCAGGCGCCTTGTCCCATTTTAAAACTAAGTCTCCAATCTGAAAATCTTTTCTAGTCATTATGTTTGAATCAAAAGAGAATTTTACTAGTGCTTGATGATGAGCATGCGTTTTCTTAGCTTGTTCTAGTTGTTCTTCTAATTTGATTATTTCCATTTGTCTTAGGTGTAATGAGGAAGTTGGTACTTCATCAATGTATTGAACTAGAGACAAAGAGGGAATTGCTAAATGAGTTGGAAGAACCACTTCTTTCCCATAAACTAAATTAAAGGGAGAAGTGCCGATGGAATCTTTTCTCATTATTCAATCTGCCCACAAAGCGTATATTAAGGATTTATGCCAATTTTTATGATTTTGGTTTACTGTTATTTTGATAATCCTGATTAGGTTTTTATTTGTAGACTCAGCTAACCCATTGCCCTGTGGATAATAATTCACTGAATATTTAAGTTTGAATCGTCTTTTAAGTGCAAATTCAGTCATTGCATTTCCAGAAAAGTATGATGCATCATCGAACATTAAAGTGGAAGGCAATCCAAACCTAGTGATTATAAATTGATCTATGAACTCAGTGATATTTTCAGCATTAGCTGCCTTGAGTGGAACTGCTTCTACCCAGATAGTAAAATAATCTGTTGCTGTAAGGATATATCTATACTGCTTGGAAGAGTGAGGAACGATCTCACCTATTATGTCCAATCCCCACTGACTGAAGGGTTGCTCGATGTTAACTGGTTGGAATGGTAAGGATGGCTTCTTTTCTCTCCCACCAGTAGTTTGGCAGACTTGACATTTCCTCACTTAACTATGTGAGTCTTTGAATAACGTGGGCCAATAATACCCTGCGCGCAAGATTATATGTGTAGTAGCATCTCCAGCATAGTGTCCGCCTGCTGGCCCATCGTGGAGTTCCTGCAAAACTTTTTCAGTTTCAGATTTCTCAAGACATCTAAGGAGAACAAAATCGTAATTCATTCTAAACAGAATATCATTTATGAGCTGATATTGTTTGGCTTTCAACCTTAGAGCTCTTTTCTTAGTATGATCGAGGTGTGAAGGAGCATATACGTTCTTAAGATAATAAATGATATTAGCGTATAATGACTCTACATCGTTTAGGCTTACCTCGTACATTTGTACCTCTACAGATGGAATTTCAAAAATTTTTGATGCTCCAGCCAGCATTTTGCAAAAGCCTTGACCTCTTACAATGTTTGCTGGTTTAATTTCTATGTCATATTCTTGTAAGACAGTTACCCAATTGGCCCTCTTTTCACCCATATCCTTTTGTACTAGAACATTCCTTACCGCTGGAAATGGTACTATAATTTTAGTATGGGTTTTGAGCATAAAAGGTCTAAAGGTATTTGATTGCTTTGAAAACAACATAATCCTATTTCTCCACATCTGAGTAATTTAATTCAGCACCCTGCAAATTTGAACTAAAAAAAGCAATTGGTGCTTCCGCCTTTTCTTGATTCATTTGAGTGAGTATTGCAGCATATGACCTATCTGAGGCAAATGTGTATAAAATAAAAGGCTCTGAGAAATTCGGAGTTGCTAGAGATGGAGCATTAGTTATAGCTTGTTTGATCAGGTTGAACACTTCATGTTCATCTTGGCCCCATTTAAAATTAGAGTTCTTTTTTATCATGGTTTGTAAAGGGGATACAATTCGTGAAAAATCTGGAACAAATCTCTTTACGAAATTGATTTGACCAAGGAAAGATTTCACGGCTTTTTTGTTATGAGGTAGGGATATTTCAGAAATTTCTTTGATTCTGTCAGAATTGATGTGAATTCCAGATTTTGACACTGTGAATCCTAGAAGTTTCCCTTCACTTAATGAGAAAAAAGATTTCTTTGGGTTAAGTGAAATTCCATACCTTAAACATCATTGGAAGATTTGTTTCAAGTCTTTGATATGGTTGCTTCGTTTCTTGGAATACATGGTTATATCATCCAAATAAATTACTATAGATTTATTGACTAAACCTTTAAATGCGATGTCCATGGCTCTTTGAAATGTGGCACCAACATTAATCAAACCAAATGGCATCTTTCGATATGCATATGTGCCCCATTTAGTTCTAAATGTGGTTTTCAATTGATCATTAGGATGTACCAACACTTAATTGTATCCTGAAAATCCATCCAAGAAAGACATTAATTCTAAGCCCGCCACTGCCTACAATATCTACTCCATAGGTGGTAAGGGAAAATTGTCTTTTTGACAAGTCCTGTTAAGATTTCGAAATTCAATACAAATTCTAATATCTTCGTTTCTCTTTCTAACAGGTACCATATTGGAGACCCATTTAGAATGTTCGACGGGAAAGATTATCTTGGCTTTCAACAACTTATTGAGTTCGGTTTTTATCTGATTTTCTAAGTTGGGATGGATCTTTCTCAATTTTTGTTGGACAGGTTTTTCATTATCGGTCATTGGAATAGTATGTTGGATGATAGAAGTGTCGTATGTTTTAAGTTCATCATAGTTCCAAGCAAAAACGTTTTTGTATTGTCTCAAAAGACAAATATATGCTAGTTTTTCTTCAGGGGCTAGGCCAAGGCCTAGATTTATGTTTTGGGGTTTGGCATCGATTCCTAGGTTTACTAATTCATAATTAAAAGTTGAAATTTGGAGCTTTGAATTGGTAGACCTTTTAAACTGATCTTTCAAATTGTATAGATATTCTAACTTGACCACTGATTTAGGTATAGCATTGTTAGTGCTATTTTGTTGTCATTTTCGATCATGTTGGTCTTCGTCAATTATTTGGTTGGAGTAGGATCCTTTAGAAGTAAGAAAATTTATGATATCAGGATCGTCATTGAATATTCTCCAATTTGTGATGTTGTCAGGAATAGAGGTCTAAAGATTAATTCTATTGAGAATCTATCTGAACTAAAATCTTTAGAAGGAATGAGCTTAGAAGCTACGTTAGCTAAAAGGTCATTGCTTGCATTCTGGAGTCTAGGAATTGATGAAACATTGAATGCTATAAAATGCTCAGTCAGATCTTGAACTAAAGATTGATAGTGTTTTAAATGACCTGATAAGCAATGTATAGTATTCCGTACCTGTCTGACTACAATTTCAGAGTCTGCGAAGACTTGGAGGTACTTTATGTTTAACCCGATTGCTTTGTACAACCCTTGGACTAAAGCCTCATATTCTGTTGTATTGTTGGTACAATCAAATTCGAGCCTACATGTTAACATGATTTTACCTCCTTCTGGACTAATTAGCATGGATCCTGCTCCTGCTCCTTCGTTAGATTCAGAACCATCAAAAAATAATTTCCAAAACAAAGATTTATTTACAGGTCTATCTAAAAAATTGATACATTCTGAACTATCCGTTTCAGAAAAAATTTCGACTTGGGACAAAACAGAATGTTCTAAATAAGGTGACGTATGAGCATTAAAATTACCGAGAATAGAATCCACTGAGTAATTGCCAATTATGCTACTGTTATATGCTATTGGTTCATTTTCCCCCTCTAATTTTGTTACTATGTATTTCTGATGTAATTCTCGTTCAACTTTTATTTGATTTGGCTTACCATTGTAAGGCAGCCGCATGTGCGACCAGTCAGTTGCGAAGTATCCATGCAGTTTTTCTGACCAATCCCTGCTAAGAATTAAGCCATAAAATTCAGGGATATCAGCGACTAAAATGTCAATAACTTGACATACCTTTGGGTTAGATGACAACCTTATGGTTACTTGATTTAGTTCACCAATGACTTTGACTTGAGATCGATCTAGCTGAAATATGTGAACAACAGATTTTTGTGGTTGAACATTTAATTTGGTGCATATGGACTTTGGTAAAATATTCGATGATGCACCTGAATCCACTAAACAATTATGTACATTTTTGTTAAAAATTTCATAAGGAGAAAAGGGGGAGTATGAGATCTCGATCTTCCTCTAATTAAAGCGATGTCGTTTGGATCAATCTTGTTAGTCGTATTAGTTAGAGGTCTTCCCATGTTCTGGGAAGCTTGAGAAATTACAGCGGCAGGCAAATGTGCAACTGGCACACCATGTAATTCTTTCATCATTATCTTTTGTTGATGCTTTAGCTTACTCAATTCGTACAGAGTAATGTTGGCCCTAGTCTTTTCATGTCTTCTATAATACTATACTCCATTTCATTTGAAACGATCAATGTTTTAGATGCAGTTCATGAATCTATTTGGACTGAGCTAGTTTGAGTCACTTTAGATGTCGTTTTCTTTGTTGCAACTTTATCCTTTGTTGCAGAGCTTGCGCTCTTTGGCTTTGGGGTAGTTTGGGGAGGATCAAGCTGATTTCTACTTTGTGTGTTAACTAGGAATATTTCTTGATCTTCTTCTTATGGGAGGATGAAATCCCACATTCCTTGTAATTCTACAACTTCTTCATCATCAGTTTTCCCTTCAGTGGAAATTTCCTCTTCCTCTTCCTCGGATTCAGCACTAGTAATAGCATTGGGTGGCCTTGAATTCGTTAACGGGCCTCTTTTAAAAGCTCTGTAGGGCCTTTTTGAAGAAGTTGCTGCTACTTGTTTTTTTATGTCGACTATTTCAGTGGACATGGTCTTCAGAACTTTTTGCAATCCCTCCAAATCAAATGGATCTTTGGATTGTTTCTTCTTGGACTCTTCTTTGAAGGTGACCTTCTTAGGTTTCCATTCCTCTATCGCGGATTTCTTCTCTAGCGCTATTATACGTTTCTCTACTGCGATCACTTCTTTCATGTTTTCAGCTAGGGTTATTTTATTAGCCGTGTCCACAAAGATTGCTATGTTTGATGGTAAAGCAGTTATATACCATTCACATCTCACTTCCTCGCTGGGCTGGGAAGTAGTAGGAATTTTGTTTAGAATTTTATTGAAACATAGATTGAAGTCTTTGATTAGCTCTCTAGATTGGGCCCTAAGGTTGGATAGGTCATTGATTAACGTTTCCGTAGACCTGTCGTCACCAAACTTGGTTAGGAATTGGTCTTGGAAGATGTCCCAACTAGTAATAGATCCAGAGGGTAATGAGAGGTACCATGATCCGGCTGTTCCTTGAAAAGTATAAGGAAACAGTCGAACAACAACATCTTCATCAGTAACCCCGTTGAGATTAAGGGATAGCATAAAGTTGTTTATGTGCTCTTCTGCTAGCATGCCTGCCTCGGGATTGAACTTAGGTAGCCATTTCTCAGGATGGGCCAGTATTTGACTCAAGGGTGCAGGCATTAAGACTGCCCCAGGATTGTTCCATGGAGACTGGGTCACTGCTGAACTGCTAACAGGGGGAAGTGTGGAAGATGATCCCTGTCGTTGGGAAGATGAGGATATTATAATCGCAAATGATTGAGGAGGAGTTGTAGGGATTCCACTAGGTGGATTGATAATGGTCTGGAGTGGAGGAGTGGATGGTTGACTTCACGGTGAAGAGGTTGAGATGGATGATGGTTATGAAAGAGTCTCGCTGTCGGACCCTTTAGGTGATTTCCTTGCTCTTATCCCTTTTGGAAGAGGTAATTTGGTTGGTCGAATACCAAACTTTTCACTCCTTAATCTAGTCAAGGGATGAGCAGTATTATACTACGAAGTCACGCTGCCCTGAGATTTATCAGATCTTTGAGGGGAAATGGAAAATCGCTGAAGTTTGTGAATCAAAGATTTGACTTCAGGAGGTTCTATAATAGATTGTTATGAAATTTCAGGGTTTGTAGTAGCGGTTGATGCTCCGGCGACTTCTAACTCTGGATTTAAGTGTAATGGAGCAGTCTGGGGAGATGGTGAGGGTGATTTACTCTCAGAATGGTATTTTGATTTTGATTTACTTGCCATTCATAGTTCAAGCCCTCCTTCTAGTGCCAAATATGTTGAAGGCCCTGAAAATCAGGTCTACAACAAGGAGGATACCCGGTCCGGACCTTGGTTGGCAGCTCCTTATCAATTTAGTATAACGGGTCCAACTGGGGATATGGGACCAGTTTCCCAATTTAGTGTGTTTGTGTCAAAAATATGGGTATTTCTGTTCTAATTGGAATAATTCTATTCTAATTCTAATCTAATGCTATGCTATTGTATTCTAATAAACAGAAAAACATCAAAATTTATGCTAACCCGGGGTGCGATCTTTCTTCTATGCGATCTAAAAAGATTTCAAACAATAACTGGTAATAAATATCATTCAGTTATTATAAGAAAAGAATTCAATAAGGATGAACTACTTCGTATAAGAAGTTAGACGAAACAGTTGTGAAAACTTATTGCATAAATGAGTTATTCATACACTAAGCATAAATAACTAGTTATCATCGTACAAAAGTGCCAAATGATAACTAAAGCATCCACGCTGTAATATATAAACAACTAAAAACTGAATACCACTTTAACGCATAAGCAGAAATGGTCAAGAGATAAAAGTACCATTTATAACGAGTCCTACTCATGAGCTTCAAGCGACAATTGATATATCTCTCATTGATTTCACATCCACTAAGAGTACAGAAGTGCAACATCAGTAGCAGATATCAAATGCAAATATCAAATAAACCCTGTTCCATTCATTCATCAAAAGTTCCTTTCTGAGGACAAGTTTTTGATAAATTTCTGGACCCTTCTCTAAATGCATGAGAAGGGTTTAAATACTACTAACTAAATAACTTATTTACAGAAATTGAGGGTTCGGTTTAAATGACCGTCCTTTTTCTAAGTAATACTATTTCTAAAATTAAATCTAATATCTAACTATTTCTAAATTTTCTCCTTAAAGTCGCAAGTCATTCACTATTTGCCGGAGTAGAGTCGGTTGGCTGTCTTCCATCTATGGTTGAGTTAAGCAAACAGAATCGGCAAGAGCTGGCACTATCTTCTCAACAAAATTGATGATATACTTGAGATTCATCCAATGACTATGTTGCTCTACCATATATGCCTGGTAATAATCCCATTTCAACTTGGTTAACCCTTGGATTGCTTCTGCTTTTTCTTTAGCCTTCTATTTCCAGTTTGTTTCTATCGCTGCTTTCTTGCAATTTTCGGGGCTTGCAGGTGACTGAGTAATTGGAAGCCTTCCTTTCCGATGCATGATTACTGCCTCTGTTTCTTGATCCGGGCTTCCCTGATGTGTTTTTTGCCTCTTGCGCCTTTTTCTCTTATCGGGTATAAAGCTCAAAATTTGTAAAAATAGTGATTCTGTGAGCTCTTTGACCCTAAGCATTAAACTGTCTATTTCTGGTTTCAGCATCATTCAGTACCCATTCAACCATGGTTGTATATGAGAAATTTGTGATGGATGCCTCAAAAGAGTTATGCGACTCTTTCTCTCGCTTAAGTGGATTAGGTGTGCCTTCAGAAATGGACATTGGAGTATTGCCTTTCCTCATAGTTTGTTGCATACTGCGTTGTATAACGCTTTGTCCTTTGTTCCTGTAGTTTACAATTGAGTTGGAAGTAATGATAAAAATAATGACAAGAAAACTTTAAATGCCGAAGATATGCAAAACATGCCACCTTACGTGAACTAGTTCTTCGAAAAACACAACACCATACTTCATTAACAATTGACAACAACTTATTAATTCGCATTAAAGTGCATGACCAGTTCTTGGCCTAAAAACGTTTTCTCGAATAATGAGCCAGAACCAACAACGATGGAGAGGTCTTGCGATTTTTCTTTGCAATATCGCAGATCGCTGCATCACACTATCACAATTTCATTGTGTTGTTCTATCACAAGGTTGCTTGGTCGCAATATCGCAATATCGCAAGATTGCGGATTGCACAATCGCAAGATCGCAAGATCGCGGATCACTTAATCGTTATAATCATTATGTGTAATTCATGTTATTTTTGCGATGTGCGATATACGATATCGCATATCGACTATTTTAAGGTTTTTTAATATGAGTGCTTCTTAATGCATGTTATGCGATGGAGTTTCGTGTCGCAATCTCACGTTTTTTTATCATTTTGGCTTATTTAGAAGGTATCCTATCATTCTTTTCACGATGCAATCTCTCTTAAGGAGTGAATTTACTTTCTTCATTATGAAACTTAGGTTTTTTAGATTCTTCAAAGGTATTTTCCTAAGTCCATGATGTTTTAAGTTTCATCTAAAAGGAAATATAACACTAATTGATTTTTTTCAATTTTTTGCTAAGGGTCCCGACTTATTTAGTATTAGCAATAACACTTCATACTGAGGGGGGTTTTTGGTGGCCACAACGGGACTTTATTGGAATAATTTAGTCAACAATTTGTTTTCTTAGCTATTTAGATTCAAACCTAGAGAGACATGTTGTAACTCGCTTATTTGTGGCATTTATAAAGTAGTTGTATCTTTTGTAATAATGACAACCAATCTAGAGAAATACTCATTGAATAATAATAATAATAATAAATTTAAATTTTATTAACATTTACTATTTAAATAGAAAAAAATATAATAATAATAAATCTTATTCACATTCACCTTCCACTATTTTACTAATAAACACGTTCCACTATTTTACTAATAAACATGTTTTCATAGTCTAAGAGAAAAATATGTTATGCTAGAACAATTCAAGAGAGTACCAACACTTACATTAGAATTTGGAAACAAGTGTCATTTGTTAATTTATGAATTGAGCATTGTTAGTTTCTTATTTTTGAGGTGAGAATTTTGAAAATTATATGAATTTAAATTATTTACATAGGTTCATGGTAACTGATGAATTAGTAATGGTTGTATTACGAAATATTATGTACACCATGGTATTTTGTAACCCTCATGCATTTAAAACACAACATTATAAAAAAAAAAAATCATTTACCGATACTTTGTTACACAGAGAAATCAAATAAATGTTTTTATGTTCATACAATATCAAGACAGAATCTAAGTTTAATATGATTTATACCACGATTGGTTATGTTTTTAGCCTTATATATTTATTTTAATTAAACCTTACGAAAAGTCTTCAAGTCTAAGTTACACTTTTTTACACCAACTTAAAATTATGAACTAAGGTCGCTCAGGTTTACCTGTATCAATGTTAAGTACATGCAAACTTGGATTATTAAATTTAAATGTACTGCACTTTTGGAAGTTTCTACCTGACCTGGTAGCTACGGCCAGATCCACAGCGACCTACTTTCGAGGTCATCCGATGGTCAATATTAATCAGGGTTTAGTTTTGTAACCGATTCCCTCCGTAGTTCCGAGACCATTTTGTCATTTTCTCTTCTGCAAGTTAGGGTTTTCGACGCTCTGCAATTGGTCTATGGCAGTGAAAGTGCTGAATGGGGTGTCCTCTTTCCTCTAGGTGTTTACACTTGCTCCGATTCAGTTAAACATATAAATCCTTTTTCATTCTCGTCAACCCTCCTACAATATTGACCCGTTCTCTGTCTCCCTACCCCACAACTTTAGTCATCTTCCATACTATTATGGCGAAAGGAAAGTCTTGGGTCTATAGGTATCATGCCTATACTACTTCTAAATCTTTTCCTATGAGGTTTGGGGTAGTTCCATGGGGAAAGTTCTTTTGGATCCTATATTACGTAGGTGGACCCACCTATGGTTTTGTGCATGGTTTTCACACATGGTTTTGGGTGTGATTGTTTTCTGTCCATGGTATTGGATGCTTCAGAATATATAAATATGTATTGTAACATTGAAAGTATCATAATGAAGAATCAAGCTAGCTATCCCAGTTTTGGGATCCAGTGGAAAACCTTTGTGTATATTTGTTTTATGTGTTATTCTCTTACCTTTGTTTATTTTCTATTTTAGAATTCGAATGCAGGTAATTTATGTACGGGGTTAAAACCTACATTTGGTATCAGAGTTTTTTTGGCTTCAAGGGGATGCCTTTGTTGCTGAGGGGTTTCACTCGGGCCTATGGTAGACCCTATTCAATGGGAGATCTGCGGGGTCAATTCTGGTGGTGAAAGAAGATGGTGAGCAGTGGAAAGATAGAGATTGAAAAATTTAATGGTTAGATTTTTGAGATATCGAAGCTCAAGATGGATGATATGTTGGTAGATGAAGGTCAGTGGATTGCGGTAGATACAGGTACTAAACCAACGGGAGTATTTGATGAAGAATGGAAGAAGTTGGATCAAAAGGCAAAGAGCACAATTCGATTGTGTGTCTCAAATTCAGTATTGTTGAATGTACCAGGGGAAGCTACGACTAAGGCATTGTGGTTCAAGTTAGGGGCTTTATACCAATCTAAGTCTCTAGCGAATAAATTGTTCCTCTGGGAAAAGTTTTATTACCTGAGGATGAAAGATGGAGACTCAGTGACAGAGCATCTAAACGCATTTAATACTATGGTAAGTTAGTTATTATCTGTTGATATTAAAATTCTAGATGGAGGTAAGTGCATCAGTTTGTTGTGTTCTCTACCAAATTTGTGGGATAGTCTGGTTATTGCAATAGGTAGCAATGAAATTGCCTTGTAGTTTGATGAAATAGTCTCATCCTTGTTGATGGAGGAGATGAGACAGAAAAATATGGAGAGACAAAATGGTGATTCCTTGTCTATACGAGAATGGCCCCAGAAGACAAACAAAAATAAGTTATCGAGTGGGAGATCTAAATCTAGAGGGAGATCTAAATCTCCAAGAAAACCTATAAAGGTGTGCTGCAAATGCGGAAAGGAAGGGCACTACAAAAGGGACTGTAAATCTAAAGCTCCTGAAAAAGGAAATGGATCTGATGATACTCCTTCTGCAGAGACGAAAACCACCTCAGATGAAGGTGGAGATGCATACTTGGCTTCTTCAAGCACACAAGTAGATCATGAGGCATGGTTGATTGACTCAGGTGCATCCTTTCACTTCCCTCCCCATAGAGAGTAGTTCTGTGGGTATGAGAAATATGATGGTGGTGATGTCTTCTTAGGGGATGATAGAAAGGATAGAATCGTTGGTCACAGAAAAGTAAAGTTGAAGTTGCAAGGTGGAAGGGTTAGAACACTTCTGGGTTTTATGCATATTCCTACATTGGCCATAAATATAATTTTTGTAAGAAAGCTCGATGATGCAGGTGTAAAAACAATGTTCGAGAAATATACCTGCAAGATGGTTTGGGGAGAACTAGTATTGATGTGGGGATTTTCTATTGGAACTCTGTACAAGCTACAAGGTAACACTGTTATTGATGGGTGCAACGATTCTATGGTTTTTGAAAGTGGAGCATAAAATCTAGTGGTCTCCGGAGAAAATACCATGCTATGGCATCAAAGGCTTGGACATATTGGGGAGAAGGGCCTTCAAATACTTCATTGTAAAGGTATTATATAAGTTATTACTAATAGCTCTCAAGATCTTGATTTCTGGGAAAATTTTGTGTATGGGAAGCAGAATCGGGTGAGTTTCCCCTCTGGTGGTAAGAGGGTGAAACAGATATTAGAGCTTGTGCACAGTGATGTGTTTCGATCTGTGAATGTTCCATCACTGGGTGAATCTATATACTATGTATCATTTATAGATGACTTCTCAAGGAATACATGGATATATTTCCTCAAGAATAAATTTGAGTTCTTTGACAGGTTTAAATAATTTAAGGCTTTCGTGGAAAACCAGACAAATGAAAAGATAAAGGTGCTGAGGACAGATAACAATGGAGATTTCTGCAGTAAGGAATTTGAAGAATTCTGTAAGAGTGTGGTATAGAATGACAGAAGACTACTCCATACACACCTGAGCAAAATGGAGTTGCAGAAAGAATTAACAAGATGTTGATGGAAGGGGCAATAAGCATGCTTAGTGGTCTTGGGTTAGGATAGGAATTCTGGGTAGAGGCGATGGAGACAACATGTTACCTAGTCAATAGATCATCTTCATCAGCGTTGGAGGATAAGACTCCACAAGAGGTATGGACTGGTAAGAAACCCTCTCTTTCACATCTAAGGGTATTTGGATGTGATGCATATGTACATGTTCCAAAGGAGAAACGAACCAAGTTGGATAGTAAATCTGAAAAGGGCATGTTTATTGGGTATAAGGATGGTTTAAAGGGTTATAAGCTT
>APFE030439631.1:0-36451 GCA_000404065.3 Pinus taeda | reverse complement strand
TGTTATTTTTGTGGCTTCATATTATTATTATTAGGTCTTCTGGTTTATATTGTGACTCCTTAGACTCCTATATATAGAAAGGAGGTTTTGTCATTTGAATCATCGAAGAATTGTTCATTTATGTAATGTAAAGGAGGTTGCCTCCTCGAAGAGGTTGAATTCTAAGGCGTCGATCTATCTTTTCTATCTTCTTTTGAGCTGGTTTCAAAACAATTAGAGATATCTGGTGAAGCCACATAGTCAGTGGCTAATGCTACAATGCCTCGCTGACTCATCCATGCATATGCTTCCTACTCTCCGAGATGCAGTGTATACAGGACAACAACGCATGAGGACAAGCCAGCCTCCTAAAGTCAAGCCGGTGATGAATATATATGAGCTTAGACAACAAATGAAGGAATAAACATCATTACATGCTAGAGCTCGTCATTTTAATATTTTTTTTTTATGTAATTCTATCACTTATTTTAAGGAGAGTTGTTTAAACCTCCTCAGAACTTTATGTAATTTCAATTTTAGTACTTTATTTTTATTATATAAACCCTTTCATGTATTTGAAGAAAATATCCCTAATTTTATAAAGAAACACTTTAAAATATTTCACTTCTATACTTTAAAGTTATCTTAGTAGAATCCTTGGATCAGAGTCCATAATTTTTGTGAAGGAGGCTTTTGGAAGCTTGCACTTTTGTACTTTTGGAAACCATCTTAATGAAAAAGATTGGACTGGAGCTATTATCTTCATGAGGAGATTTATATGCATAGGGTACTTCTATAATGTATTGGTTTGTTTTATGAATCGATAGCCATTTTCCTTTACATTGTTTGTCAAATGTATCTTTTTTCATATAGTTTTGTATTCATTCATTACTAAACATGCTTGGACTGTTATTTTTAATACATTGATGAGGAAGTGTTTAAGCGATATTTGATGCAATATATGTTTATCAATTATTTTGATTAACTATTTAATCAAAATAATTATTTCAAATGCTTTTCATTTATGTTATTATTTGACTAATCTTATTGTCACTGAAGATAATCATTTTAGACCACACAAGTATAAGTAAAATCACGGGTAATATAGAGATAGGTTACATATATATGTATTTCAGTTGAACACCACCCCATCTATCACTTGATTTTTGGTAATCAACCATCCTATCCATCCTATCACATTTTTATTGGTAAGTTGGTCCCATTATATCCAGTCGGAGCCACTAATCCAAATGAAAAATGGACAATATTCAAGTCCCCAACCGGGTGGTTTTCCCCCTTGTTGTTGCAGCGATTTTCAAGGCTTCAACAGGAAGGCATCCTTTATGAGTCTTCATTGGGCACTGGTTCAATTACAAATGGTTTAGGACTCATTTGACATGTATGTTTTTAGTCTCAAGCCTTGTATCCGTTCTCCTATGGATTGTTATATATGTTTGTTGGTATTTAGGACAAATTCTTATGTTTTAAATTGGATGGTTTGGAAGGAGACCTACCTGGATTCCCATATGATAGTTGCAAAACTGTGTGAGTTATTTTGTTTACTATATTCTTGTGCTTGTGTTCTTTGGCATCTTGTTGTTATGGAAGGGAATTTTTTGGGTTAGACCTATGAGTCACTCCTAGTTCTCTTCTTATTTCTATCTCTGGAACAAGGGTTTTATTTATTTTTTGTATGTCTGTGGTTTAGGCCCTAAACTTTCAGGGTTTTGGTATGTCGGTGTTCAGTTTATACTTACACCCTCATACATCTTAATAAGAGTTGGATTCATGTTTGGCTCGAGAACTTTCTTTTATTTCTGGTTTCCTCTCTACAATAAGAGAATGAATTTGTTTATGTTTTAGTTATTGCCCTCAAATGTGGTTACATTGGCAGGTTCCCTGGTTTGGAGAGACCCCTCGAAGCTCCCATCTTTGAAGACAGAGTATCCATTGTCAGAAAAACCTGAGTGTTAGATATAATTTGGAAACCCACAAGTATTTATCACACGTTATTGAAGGGTTGCGTAGTTATATAAGTGGAATTGAATAGAATCATAGGTGTAAACTCTGAGTACTATTAGTAATTCCAACCTCAACTTAGGCAACAAAAATTTAACATTGCCAACTATATGAACTTAAAGAATATTCATTTGGTTCCTATATGCTTTTTTTTTTTTTGTATTCCCCTACACTGGAAGGTTGATAATGGATCATAAATTAAGCTCAAAATCATAAGGTAAACATTTATTACCTTTTGTTATTAATGGATCATAAGATAAATTCAAACCGTTTGAAAATCCCAACAAATTCTTGATGTTAAACATATACTAAAATAATATTTTATGAACATTGAATAGGGATATTACATACTCCCCCCCCTAAAGATAACATTTTCCTCAGTGTTTATCATTAAATTTTACTTATGACATCTATCTCATAACAACCAAAAGGGAATCCTTCCCTTTTCAAAATGAAAGATTTTATTTCTAAGAAATACCAATAACAAAAAAAAGGATGTTTTATCAACAATCATAAGCATTTGCAACTGCAAAAATATTCATTTTTCACTTTTAATCACTTAGCCATTATTTAATTTCATGGAAACAAAATGAACTCTCTATACCGACTTATTGTTACTTGCCAATTACTCTTAGAAACCATGGTCATTTTAAGCAAAAAAAATAACTATAGGTTATTTCTCAGTTGCAACGTCTCAGTTGCAACAAGCACTCTAAGGGTGGTTTGGAAACCCATAAGTAAGAACCTAGGGTGGTTTCACAACCTCCATGGTAATCACCCTGTAATTTATGATCAAAAAATTCAATATACTCACAATAATCACAACATTTTCAATCATTAATTATTTATGCAATGTGAGGTGATATTTTAATTATAGTACTTCCATAAGTACTTAGAGAGCAGCTAGCTCTCTAATCATCAAATGATCAGTAACTACACCAAGTTCATACTATATTAGCCACCACTAAAGACATTCACAAGATTGGTAATACAATAAAGGAAGTACACTTCTCGTAATCCCATTTTGAGCACTAGGCTCTTTTCATGTCAAGATGTATACAAAATTATTACACAATCATATAGGAAATTTATTTTTTTACACATCACATATTTGAGTAGTTAACTCTTGGTTTTCCATGAAAACCATTGTGGGAAAAATAATGTTCCTCCCAACCAATGGGAACTCGTTTCAACAACCAGATTGAGCCAATCACACATCCAAGACAATTCCTTGACATTGATCACATTTTGTCCAACATAGTTTTCATCTTGGCGGAATCTTGTTGATTCTTCTGTAAGAATCCTATCGATGAGGAATTTTGGGCCTCCTCCAACAGGATCCAAAATCAATAGGGTTTCCTCAGCCTTTTTCCCCTCCCACCATCTTGGCCAATTCTTTCCCTTACTGAGATCATCTATCTCTAAGGAGAGGAAATCCAAGCAGGAAACCACCATTAGCCCAAGGCCTCTTGGCCTTTCACAACTATCTGATAACTATTTGGGATGTGAAATTCTCTTTTAGCACCTTTTCCCACTGCAATTTACATAACTGATCATATGCACATTAACATTAAAGAAAAAGGAACATTTATGTACATTATGCATTCATACTCGACCCTCAACATGGCTCCATAATCTATAAAAGTAAATTTTACATAAAATCATAACTGAGATCTCATGTCATACAAGTGGTGTTATTTTCAAATTTCTACATAATAATAAATCATGCAATTTAGAAAAGAATTACCATATCTTGCATATATCGTAACTTCTCATTTGCAGTTGCAAATCACATTGCAATGTTTTACCTTTCACAAGTTCTTATGTTCCTTGTTACATTATGCTGCCATTAAGTTACACTTGCTTAATCACACTAACAACATTAGTCACAATTATTTTTTTATAAAAACATGTCTTCTAAAAAATATTCTTATTTACAAAATAACTTGTCAATTCAACGTCTCAACAATGTAGAAAGGTATTGGTCCTATCCATCTTTCATAAACCATTTCCATGTATAACCAATAAGGTCCTATCCATGAAACTTTAAACAAAATTTCCATGAAGTTTTTTTTCAACAACAGTTAAAGGAATAAGACCTTCAACAATACCATAGTCACTAATTCATGCAAAAAAATTTGTTTATACATATATATCTAATCAACAATCATTATGCAACATTGCCAAATTCAAGTCAATCACAAAGACTGTTCTCGGTTAAACAAATCAGTAATGCCAATATGTTCAAAATGACATTTAGATTTTTGTTTAGTCATGACAACGAAGACACCACATGTCACAACACCATAGACTTAACTAATTATATGTAATGTAATGTTACCACAATATTCACAAGCACGGGATGGATTTTTAAAGTATAAAATTAACATATTTGTTAAATGCGAGATGCATATTAGCTAGCATCATCATTGAATCATCAACTTGTATAGTTGTGGGGATTGTACAAACAATGTTATAAACAACATTTGATTGCCACTAGTTCTAGAATTACGTTGGTTGAACATACATAATACATTTCATGCATTTTAATATTACAATACTATAAAATATTCTTGGTTATTCTCATCCTGCCAACTATCATTTGTGTATGTTCATATGCAAAGCCACAAGTCCCAACATAAAAATTCATTAGTTACTTTAATGATACTACTATATCATGATCTAATTTATTTGTAACCTTCAAGAACTTGCAGTCATATGTACACATTTCTAAACAAGTATTCACTTTCACAGGCATTGTCATTCCTTGCATACAATATTGTTATGCATAAATTTCTATGAAAAGTTGTATTCATATAAAACACTGACTTATAATTAATGTGTAAGTGTCGATAACAATTATGGTAACAATCCAACAACCCCAATTTCATTAGTGTATTGTCATCAATGAAGTAAACTACCACAATCACTTTGTTTACAACTTGTAATAATCTTCAATCAAAACCAATTCATGTATGTAATTTTAATAATTAGTCATGCAAAAATCAATGCTACCAACCATCTTAAATTCAATCAAAATCCATGACAGGACTCAATCGTCATTTAGCCACTACAATCAAGTCCTACCACTTGACTCATTATTTATTTTTAACATCCAAAGGGTTTTTCAATGTCTTTTAAAGCATTTTATCATCATCTTCAAGGGAAACCCCTTAACTTCTACACAGATAAATACATGCATTCATTATTTATAGGTAGTACATTTTAACTTAATCATTTTCCTTTAAATGCACCAATATGCATTATTATAAGAGAATACATGCAAAGGTTGGTAGTTAATACACACTATCACCATTGAGTTCATATGATTGTTCATAAATGCAAACAAGGTTTTATTGTCTTTTATTTGCATAAAGATTGAAATGTCATGAGCACAATTTAAAGTAGACAATATTAATTACTATTATTCAATGCAATTATAAACATGCATCATGCAATTCATGTCAATGTAGTTTTGTTAGAATCATACTTGAGTTGATACCCCCTAGCATTATGTCCCTACTTCTTCTCTACTTATTGATTCCCAAAAGGTGTCGATGCCACAACCTTTTCCTCTTATACCACTTATAACATACCCCGCTATACCTCATGGAAAAGTAAATAAGGTTATAAATAAGGTCAGAATGTAATAATTCGAATTCACTTATTACATATTCCTTAATTGAATAGTAGATAAAATCTTCATCATTACTAGAGTAACTTTAGAAATGGAACAGTAAGTTACATAACCATTAACAACCATTATTGTAGCATATTAACATAAACTCTCTGATGTAATCTTGCGTCATTATCATGATTCTTTTAATTATGTTAGTTAATCACATGTTTGATGATGTAAGTATTACGTCAAGTAAGGAAGCAACAACATTACAATGGCACAAAATGTGAACACATCATTACACACCAATCTACCCTAGAATCCCTGTATGGCGAAAACCAACAAATGTTTAATTTTATTAGACATTTAGTGGGGTTTTTCACCCCTCACTCAATGGTTGTAAGGGAGACCATCCCTTCACCATTTTCATAAAATTTTACAAATAAATATCATTGTGAATAAAACATAACTAGCTAGAAGCTATTACAATAATCATGATATCGTCCACCCACAAATCCTTGAACATTGTTTCTTTGTGGCCTAGGTCTTTCAATCAGTGGAATATCCTATAGTTGGTGTTCCTTCATGGACCATTAGTTCATTGCTTACCATAATTATAAACATAATGTGTCTTTCACATACATCACAATCTTCTCCTACAAATGCTACTTGTCACCAAACTTTAATACCATGATTAGATAAAATATTAATCAAACCCATAATAAATATTTATTAGTGATGCTTCAAACATCTATTCATGTGAATTCTTAAAACGTAAATAAAATATCGAAACATGCCTCTTTTAACAACATTGCACATGCATTAATCAAAGGTACATAACACCAAACACATGCATGTTTATATTTAAACATGCTTGCCTATGACACATGTTGGTCCATCCATAACGTACATGCATAAGGTAAAATACATAAAGATTACCAAGGCATTCTCACTTATCCCTCCTTCATATGTATCGTGAGAAAGGGAAGTAGTTACATCTTACATAAACACTACAACTTCTATTATATTCTTTGCATAAGAATTCCTTATTTTCCAAAAGATTAACCACTACAACTACCCATATATATTTTAAAGGAAACTTACCACAATAGTTGTTATCTATGTGCAAGCAAATTTACAAAAGAATTATTTCCAAAAGAAATCTAATACAATAACTATTATTCATGCATGCAACTACATGTTATTTTCCAAAAGAAAGCTAACATGCAAATACATGCTTCTTTTCCACAAGAATCCTTTCCAAATAAAGTTAATACAATAACTATTGTTCATGCATGAAACTACATGTTCTTTTCTAAAAGAAAGCTAGCATGCAAATACATTCTTATTTTCCAAAAGAAAGTTATCATAATAGCTATAATTTCTTGTATGGAAATACATAATCCTTCCAAAAGAAGCTAACACCATAGTTATTATTCTTTTTCATATGAGCACATATTCTTTTTTAAGAAGTCTAACATAACAACCATTACTTCGGTACAGATAAACACATGTTCTTTTCCAAGAAAGCTAACGAAATAGCTAATCTTTTATGTATATAAACTCATACTATCTTCAAAAAATAAAACATGATAGCTATTGTTTTTGCAGATGCACATTTATTTTTCCATGAAACCAAATACCATAGCCATTCTTCCTATGTATACATTTTTTATTTTTCAAGAATCCTAATGGCTATTATTTTTTGCATATAAATACCTATTTATTTTCAAGAAATTTATCACAATATATATTCTTTTCTACATATAATACATATCTCGTTTCAAAAATTTTAATAGTTATTATTTTGTGCATATAAAAACCTATTTATTTTCCAACAAATTTATCACAATAGTTATTCTTTCTGCATATAATACATATCTTCTTCTTTTTTTCTAGAAACTAGTAAAATAGAAATTGTGCATATGAGCACATTGTTTTTCAAGAACATTGTTATAATATCTAGAATATTACTTATATTTTTTGCATAATAATTCATGGAGAATTCTTTTTCCAAGGTTTAATATAGGTAACACATACCTCAACAAAACTGAATCAACTAACCTTCTTGCCTCTAGCGTACCCCACCTTCCCTTCAATGTGTACCTCAATCAAAATAGGAATTCAATCGAATCTCATATTTGAAGATGAAATATCCATTGTTAGAAAATCCCCAGTGTTAGATACAATTTGGAAACCCAGAGGTGTTTATCACTCATTATTGGCAAGTTGCATAGTTGTAAAGGTGGAATTGAATAGAATCACATTGTAAACTTTGAGTACGATCAGTAATGCCAACCTCGATTTAGACAACAAGAATTTAACATTTCCAACTATCTAAACTTAAAGTGTATTCATTTTATTCTTGCACGCTTATTGTTTTTTTCTTTGTATTCCCCTGCAATAGAAGGTTGATAATGGATCATAAAGTAAGTTCAAAAACGTAAGGTAAACTATTATTACCTTTCATTATTAATGGATCATAAGGTAAATTCAAACCATTTGAAAACCTAATGAATTCTTGATATTAAACATATAATAAAATATTATTTTGTGAACGTTGAATAGGTTAAGTCAAATATTCCAGCATAAAATCAAAGGGAAAAAAGTAACAACGCGGATGACTCTTTCATCTCAGTGTTAGATATCATAGATCCTATTGTTACACAATATTTTGTCACACCTCCTGTTCACTTCATATTCCATATCCCGAAGTGCCAAAATGTTGACAAATGTGAAGTATATTCATCATGAAATACATACTGAAACATCCTTGAAGAATGGAATAAAAACTGCCCTGAGCCAAGTTTGGAGAAAGTTGACTAAAACCCTAAATTTCAGAACCAACACTCTTTGTTCCACTACCTACCCATGCTGATGGCAGGCTGTAGTTCTTTGACTAGTGCTACCAGTGTGGGTTTTGATATTAAAAGTCACATTGAACCTCTTCTGGAAGGTTTTCTCAAAATGGAGGAGAAGCTTCGTATGCTAGAAACTTCAAGAAAAAATGAGCTAGATGTTGTTGGATAGAGATATGGTCGAGCTCTCCCATTTGGAGTTATTGATCCTACCTTTAAGGGCCTTCCCCTTGAGATGTGGACATTCCTCCCTCTTTAGTGGATCCCTAACTCCCCCTCCCTTCCTATAAATCAAATCCCTTCCATCCCCAAATGGTTGGTCATTGATTGTTTGCATTACTATGTTGAGATTATACCTAAATGTTTCCCATATAACTTGGAAAGGGAGTGCTTGAAGAGTCTTGGCTTGGACTTGTACATCCACCAAAAGGAGGTCTCCAACATCAAGGAAATAGTTGTATGTTTCCCTTTTTTATTCATTAATATATACATCTGATGTTCACTTTCCATAAATGTCTAAATATTTATGGATTTAGATTGATACTCCTTGATCTATCAAGTAGTTTATTTTTGATATGTACTATGTATGGTCTTGTATTTTTTATTGTCTTTTGTTCTCTCTTGCAGGTACTTGGACGTAAAGAACAAGCAAGGAGTGAGATTGGAAGTTAGAAGATCGAAGCCATCACCAAAGGATTGAGTGATTAACATCAGAGAAAGGTAGGTTTCTCCTTCTCTCTGTATTTTTAAAAATAAGCTAGGAAATTATGCATTAGTTTGTTCATTTTGTTGCTAGACCCACTCATTGGGCTAGAGAGATCACCTCTGTCCGTCGAGGGGATTATCTTTACAACAAAATGGTGATTTCGCTAGGGAAGATATAGCCTCTTCAATCTCTTTTCTTGATTTGGTCTTTTGATCAGTTTGACCGACCATTGAGTTCTTAGTTAGTTTGAACTTGTATCTGTTTGCACAATCACCGATTACTGTCTTAGAGTGTTGAGTCTAGATTGTTTTCTAAAATATTTTTTATTTGTTCCCATATTCCTTGCCCAACGCGTTTTTTAATCTGAACAGTTGTGATACAAGTGCGTTTTTATTGGAAATAATCATGTTGATAACCATTTCAGCATGAGTTTGACTATTACAGTCACGTTGATCTCAGAGATTTGGAAGAAATTAGGGTTTCTCTGTCAAAATCCAGTGTGTCTTGGCCCCTGAGGTATTTTTCCTATCTTTTTTTATTAGACCCTTTATTAGTGTTTTGTTTGGTCATCTTCGTTAATTAGAAAATATTTGTCTCTTTTGCTTTCAAGTGCTTGGAGTGGAATTGGATTGATTCTAAGGCTTTTAGGTCATTTTATTATCACTTTCTACTTGTGAGTGTCACAGAGATCTTGATTTGTTGGTTGATTAGATCTTGGTTTTTGAAGAAATCATTCAAAACATCAATTTGCATTGGTTTTAGCTTGTATTTTAAAAGGTTTCTTTTCGATTGCATTGGGTCATCTTGCATTTTGAAACCATATTTGTTTTCCATCAAGCATAGATTACATTGTTTGATTTACAAGGTGAAAGGAGTGCATTGTATATTTGTTCAAAAGGGAAAAGGTGAAATTTATTTTCATTTAAGTGCTTTTGTATTCGAATTGGTGTTCTTTGATTGATGTATTTGTTGCATTAGAGGCATTTGAATCAATTTTTTATTTTTATTTAGCTGATGCTTTAGTTGCATTAGAGCATTAAAAAATCAAAGAAAAACATCATTTATATAAGTGCATCTTAGTAAAAGTGAAGATCATTTTGCTTTCAAAAAGTTGCATCTAGGATAGTGAAAAGTGAATATTGTTTTTGCTTTTGATCACTATATTTGGAAAGCGAAAGTGAAAGTTAGTGGAAGGCATGTTGTTTGATGCATTATTTATTGAAATTTCTTCCCTTGATTAGTCTAGATTTCATCAAAGTGGAAAATTTTCTTTTTCTCATATAGTTACATCTTAGGGATTTAGGTGACATCGTTTTGAGCCCAAACTTGAGACATAATTCAAGATAAACGTTCAAATTTACTCAATCAAAATAAGGATCATTTGGAACCTAACACAAACAATTAGAGGTCTAGGATAGAGACATGTTCCAACGTCTATAAACCTAGTAGTTGTCGTTACTTTCCAGCATTGTATCCCGGGGGTGAAATCACATTCCACGTATGGAAGTATATAGGATAGTTATCCATTAGTCTCGAGTATATCAGAGGTGCTCCACATATGGCAAGTATATTGGAACACCCTCATCAAACGGTTATGCATTAGATAGTGCTAACACAGACTTGTGCTCCCCGTACCATCGTGTATATATTGGGAGACCCCACTAGGTTGTTATCCTTTAGCCACAGGTAACTGATTCAACTGCCTTGTAAACATGATACACTGAAAATATCATTCAGGGAGATTGGCCATCATACATTAAGTCCTTTATTTCATCTAAGTTGCATATAGTTGTTCACAGATACTTGGCAAACCCTCTTGCCTATATTAGCCTTTTTTATTTACTTTTCATTTTAAGTGTTAAAATTTATTGCCCATAATAACATGTCTTACCCACGTAGTTCTCCTTGGCCTCATTATGCCTTATTAATGGTAAATTTTAATTGAAGGTAAAATAAATCACCTCCTCTCCCTTTGTTTTTTAGAAAAGGTCAATGTGGAAAAACTGTCGAGTTCGCCTTATCTATCCCCTTCACAGTCTAACACTAAAGGGTCAATGTTATAGACATTTTTGGGAACTTCAACCCCAATCATAAATGTCCATAAAATGAGGGCTCCTAAGTCCCTAAAAGTGTTGCTTCACTGCCTAAAGGAACAAGGTCAGCTGATTACATCATCTCCAGAAGTTCTCCACTGAAAACTGCTCATAATGGTCAAAACTGGACCATACTGAAAGCTCAGTGTAGAGGGTGCGATGCATATCACCTTCCCATGTGTACAAGGTGCGATGCATACTAAATTTCTCCTCTATAGGGTACGATGGTCGGGGAATGGACAAATGGCAGGGAGAAAATGCAAGGTGGAAGATCATGGAATCTTCCAGAAGCTCCCCTCTGACACTTGCCTCTCTGTTTTCGACCAGGGATGAGTAAGAGATCATCATTCTCCAAGTGGAAGCAGGAACTATCAAAGAGAGGACACTAATCAAGATCCTAGAAGATGACTCACCTCTCTGTAATCATCTATATACGAATCCCTCATCACAGAGATCCAAAGGCTGGAATTTTGTATCTTATAGAGAAGTGTTGTTGGTTTTCTAGTGTACATTCATAGTGTTGGGTGATCTAAGCTTTGCTTGAGGTGAAGAAGGGCTTCCTAGCTGGAGGATGATGCTGGTTTAGAACATATGGTTGTAATCCTCTTGCTAATTTTCATCTTAATAGAGCTATTCTAGTTTCCTTCCATATTCTTGTGTACTTGTTTATATATGCATTTATATGGTTAACATACATCTGGTCCTGTGTTATTTATGAATATAGACCTTTGTTTCTTCGATAGTAGTATGTTGTTGTGATTCCACAGGTTCTCTTTGAAGCTGGGCAGACAAAGAAGAAGCAGCGAAGCTCTATCAAGAAGAAGAGGAAATCAAGCACAAGACTAAGGTTGGTCTTCTTGGTTCTCATTTTGTCTATTTTCATAAAAGAAAACGAAAGTAGACTTTACCTGTTTGTTTCTAAGATATCCACCCATCTTAGTGGGAATAGCAGCATCCGAGTGGACACTATTCCCAGTAACAAAATGGCGACTCCACTGGGGAGCAACTAGATTGTTTGTTAGCATATCTATCCTTGTTTCTTTTATAAACTTACAGACGGAGCCTGAAGTCAAGCCAGCTAGCCTTCGAACTTCATTTGTTATAAAAATGCAAAGTAGATCAATGCTGCTTCAGTCTATCTTCGGGTTTTGTTTATGAATTAAACAATAGATATGCAACCAATCTAATTGCCCTAAGTGGTGGCTCTAGTAACCTCTTTAGATCACCCCTGTGTTTTACATACACTGAACATTACTTACTCGACCTAAATCCCTGAACTGAAATGCAAACTATGAGTGAAAACTTGTTTAAAGTCTCACACTGGTATCATCACACCCTGCCTTCAAGGCAGTCTGTATGCATCATACTTCCCGAGTGCAGTAGGTGCGTTGCATACTGGTTTCACTGTGTAACAGGTGCGATGGTCAGGGAGGGTTAACTTTACCCTCAGACTGTGGTTTTTTCTCACTGTTTTCAGTCCTATTCAGGAGTTTTTCTGTCTGTATTCAGTGTATTTCTGTGAAAACCCCCTTCTCTTGCATTATTTTGCCTCCTTAGTGCAAAGAACTGTAAGTGTTTTTATGTATTGTGCGTCATTTTTAGTTCTCTTTTGCAAAAAGTAGCATAATCGAACTGTCGTTTCTGGATCTAAAAGTGTCGTAGCTGTCGTTTCCAGTTTTAGAAAACAATCCCATTGTTCTTGATAGTCGATTATACAGTTACTATTGCATAGGATTTGAATTAGTAGTTTTTAAAGTGTCGAAAAGCAATTCTCATTTCAAAATCGTAAAGTGTCTCTCTTGCTTCCACTTCATTTTGAAAAAGAAATTTGTTGAGTACTGTCTCTTTAAAAGTAATTCAGATTTGCACATAGCTTTCTTATCATCATTCATACATTAAGAAGGCTGAAAACAAATACATGCATGTGCATTTGCATTTCGACAACTTGGTTTGATTTAAGACTGTGCGTTTAGCATGTGCTCTGTGCTCTTTGCAAAAAGATTCTTAATTTTCCTTCCTTAGTAGCTAGGATTTTCATTGCAGAAAGAAGATTAAACGTTTGTTTATCATCTTAGACTGCATTTTAGGAATTATATACACATCATGCGGTGAACCTGAAAGGAAAATTGTTAAGAAAGATCAACTTAAAATAAATTCAATGAATCTAACAATGCTTTGGAACTTAACACACAACTTCTAGAGGTCTAGGCTAGAGACGTATTCCGGCGTCGTAAAACCTGGTAACTGTTGTTTTCATTGTTGGTTGGGTGATTCCTCCACTCTGAGATGGCAAGTTCCAGTACATACTTGTGCTTCCACGTACCGTCGAGTATATATTGGGAGACCACAATAGGCTGCATCCTTTATCCTTAGGAAGCCGTGTCTGTCACCCTATAGATCGCAATGCACTGAACATAGCATTCGGGAAGATTGACTGCCGTACCATAAAAAGTATTCTATAGTTTTGTGATTGGTTTGGTAGTCCTCTCTGCCTAGATCTCCAGAGAAGTCCATTTTGCTCCTTTTCAGACTCCTTAAAGGAAAAGGTCCTGTGAGCACTGGTTACTTCGGGCTCAATAAAAATCGAAGGTGACTAGAGTCATCTTTTGTTTTTTCTTGACTCTTTAAAATTGAAAAAAAACAAGTTGTGTCAAAGCGTCTAAAATTTATTTTAAATCGGAATAACATCACAAATTCCCCCATTGGTCTTTAGGTTGAGAAAATGGAGTCTACCAACCAAGGATTTCCCCTTGGAGGAAATCCTAGTCCCTTCTCCTCTTGGGGAGATGTTGGTGCACCCCATATGGCCACTTTGTCACTTCCAGGGTTGACAATTGGTTTGCCTGTCTGGATCTTCTCTACCTCTGTCGTTCAGAATCTCGTAATTCCTGAACAGTCAAATCAGTAACTAGATGACACTAGAGTTTCCTCCCAACCTTCTACTTCGTCTGATTCTCCCTCTCCTCCTTCCTCTTGGCTTGATAAAGACAATAAAGCTAAAAATCAAGTAACTGAGAAGAAGAAGAAGCATAAGGAGAAAAAGGAAAAGAAAAAAAAGGAACCAAAATCGAAAGGGGGCAACCAAGCGTCATCTAGCGAAAATCCTCACACCGCACCGTCGAAACCTAAATCTCCTTGTGTCATTTGCAATGGAGACCACTATCACCGAGATTGTCTCTACATCCCTCAGATCTTAAGGGACTGGTCTGCTCGTTTGCACAATCCGGTGGCGTCAACCTCTGATGATCATGTTGAATGCACACCATCAACCAGTGAAAGTGAAGCACATGGATAGAAAAGGAATCCCAAATTTCCTTGTAAGTTGTGTGAAGGAAATCACGCCGTCCACCATTGTCCCTTCCTTGACGAGGCTAAAAGAATTTTGGATGACCGTCCGGTTTCACCGCTACGACTTCCTCCTGGATATAAAAAACTCTTGCCAAGTCCTCCACCAGTTGAAAATCCGGCTGGCCCGTCATTGTGGTCAGTCGAAGCGTTTATCACTAAAAATGAACCCTCTGAATCCATACTAGACGAAAGTCAAAAGGTCTAGACGACAGTTGACCTGGTCTTGCCTTAAGAGTGTTCATCTTCGAATGATACTGTCACTGAAGAGAAAGAGAACGACACCGTTCAAATTCTTTTCATCAACACAAACTCCGATGAACTTGGGGGCAGCCCTCCCGTTCCTTTATCACAAGAAGGAAGTTCATCAGAGTCATATCCGGCCGTCTATTCGGTCCCACCACCAAGCAACATAGTCGTTTCCTTCGACTGGAATCTACTAGGCAGACCCCGTTTACCAGCTAGTGTACCATGCAGAATCATTGTACAAGCTTACAGAATGGTTATGGTTGGTACCATCATCGATGAAGCGGCTTCTGTGAGCATCCTTTCCTCAACGACTTGGAAAGCGCTTGGTTTGCCATCGCTTTTGCCTGAAATGAGAAATCTGACAGGCTTCGACAAAGGAACTAGTCAACCTTTAGGGATCCTTCCAAATGTGCCCATTACTTTGAGATGGAAAACTGTTCACATGAATGTGATGGTAGTTCAAGGACCCTTGGATTATAATCTACTCCTTGGACACAACTATATTTATTGCATGGGAGCCATCGTCTCCTCACTCTTTAGAGTAATGTATTTTCCGCACGAAGGCGAAAAGGTCAAGCTCGTAGACCAAATGTCATTCCCCGGTTCACACATCGCAAATAATCAAATTCCATCCCTAAATGGTCTTTTCACGCAAGGAATGTCTCATCGATCTCCAGTCTGTCCACCTGATGAGCGCGAGTAATTCAGGAGGATGTGACTGAAACCCAGGGGGGGCATGCACCCTGGTCTGTTTCGGCAGGAAAACCTTGGGTATAGAGTAGGTTTCCGCAGAGGATATATGACTAGTCTGATGAACCCTTCCTTACAAGAAAATGGTATCAGGATGGAATAAGATACCTTCCTTAAAGTTATGTGAGTGGAATGCTTCTGCGCCACCCACCTTTTTCTGTTTTGATAGACATCGCCAAGGAAGCATTTTATCTGCTACGCGGATGGAACTTTCTTGGTAACCTGGAAATTTTTCACTATACCTGGGGGCATGCAAACCTTTCTGCATGCAAGAAAAGAGCGGCTATTTATTTTTTTAATTTGTAGGACCTCTAACCCTTTAAACCCGTAAGGCTAGTCATTTCCTAACTTGCATAAAGAAAGGATCCGTGGCAAAGCTTGAGAGATGTAAGCCACTTCAAAATAGCATCTTGAATGAGACATTCTTATCATACGACTGTTGAGCAATGTTACTGCAGGGTTCAAGCTCGTTAAAAAATAAACCCTCCACGAGAAGTTTTAGTGCATAGTTCAAGCTCGTTAAAAAATACACATAAGTCATGAGAAAATCTTTCCCCCAACATTTAAGCTCATTAAAAAATGAACCGGTAAATGACCATTGTGAATGCCTTATCGCCAGCTTTTGACCTTGGTCGTGTTCTCACCATCACCTCCACTCTGTTTTTAGCCAATCATTCACCCCCATATGATTGTTTACCCCTTCGAGGAACATCTGTGAAGAGTGATTCAATTAGTCATCCTTGTGACACTGCCGTGATTGGAAAATTCCAAATCTTACCTGGAATCAGCTGCTACCTAAAACCATCACTCGTTCCTCGAAAACAAGTCTTCTTTAAGCTTTTTTCACCTGACTCGTAAAATATGAAAAGATTGCCGAGCGATTGGCCTCTCCGGCTCGCTAAAGTCATCGGAAGTGTTATCCCTCTATCTTTTAATCTTTTTGGACCTGAGGGATTATTACACAAAGAGATCAAGTGCTTGTCTTGTTCGGCTCGTTAAAACTATCGAAAATTCATCCCTTTTGTATTATTTTACGCTTTTTCGGACTTAAGGGATTAAATGACGAAAAAGAATCATTGGAGTATCCTTTCTGTTTCTTTCAGACTCTCTAAAATTGAAAGGGATTGAGTTATCTTTGTCGTTAAACTCGTTAAAAACGAATAGCGACAAACTCATCCAAATGGATGAGAACGAGTTTCACTGTCTCTAGGCTCGCTAAAACATAGCGACAGGTTCGCCCGAAGGGAAGATTATAGAACAAGCATATGTTATCCTCCTCAAGCTTGACAAAAATAAAGAGGTACTGGTCAGCAATGACTGGGGAAAATTGGGAAGAAAACTTGAAGAAACTTTATTGGTAGCAATTCGCTCTTGAACATGACAGTTTCCTTTCGCATCCATGCCGGGTTGGGTTGTTTCGTTCACTGGTCATCACCATTGGTCCATCACACCATCCATATTTGGGGTTAACGCTACCAATCCATCGTCATTGTCATCGATATGTTCAAGAGAAGTCATTCATACAATTCACCTGTGTCTCATCCACTGTAATACATTCGTGCTCCATTCCTTCATGACCGCCACCCTGAACCCTGTATCATCAGATTGTTTTCACCTCCAAAATCATTTGCTTCGTTCCGTGTCATTGATGTGAGATTCATTAAGGCCCTCCTGCGATAGGTCGCTTCTTGTCAACATCATCTCATTATCCAAGAAGCTGACTTAGGAACAACCCTTTCAGTACTCTGAAGCTTGCATGCCTCAATGGCAAGTTTCTCACTTTCGGCGACAGGTTTACATCAATGGCCTTCAACCGAGAGATTTTATGTGGTGTTCGACGCCAAGTCCTTTTTCACACCACGTGAATTGTACTATAGTACCTTGAGGGTCATTGTCATTATTGGTGATTCTTCTCGTGCCTGTTAACAGCTTACATCATTAGCTGGTATGTCTTTCCGTGTTCGACTCCAGAACATTTTTCACATGGATCGACTTGTATTCCGAGTGAAGATTGAACGAGTTTTGAAGACCCAGGATCTAGTTTCATCCATCCGAGCTGCGATATATTCAGGAATATAAAAACATCAAGTGTACATCATTGTTGAACAGATGATCATCCAAATCAAAGGATGATGTGTCCATATCATCAGTCTGTCACACAGATGGTTGTCTGTCCTATGTACATGAAAATGAATTTATAAAACTGAGCATGGGAATGCCCGCCTCAGCTAGATCATGAAAAAATGTTGTCAAAATAATGTATTGTATTGTATCTTATTACAGGTCACCTCCCAGCTCAGAAAAACTTTATATCCTCATAGTAAAGCATTTCACCCGATATCAGAAAGATTAACGACCTCATGCTTTAGGAGGCAACTATTATAGACATTTTTGGGCACTTCAACCCCAAACATAAATGTCCATAAACTGAGGGCTCCTAAGTCCCTAAAAGTGTTGCTTCACTACTTAAAGGAACAACGTCAACTGATTACATCATCTCCCAGAAGTTCTCCACTGAAAGTTGCTCATAAATGGTCAAAACTGGACCATATTGAGAGCTCAATGCAGAGGGTGCGATGCATATCACCTTCCAAGTGTACAAGGTTCGATGCATAATGAATTGCTCCTCTGTAAGGTGCGATGGTAAGGAATAGACAAATGGCAAGGACAAAAATGCGAGGTGGAAGATCATGGAATCTTCCAGAAGCTTCCCCTTTGACACTTTCCTGTCTATTTTCGACCAGGGATGAGTAAGAGATCATCATTCTCTAAGTGGAAGCATGAACTATCAGAGAGAGGACACTAATCAAGATCCCAGAAGATGACTCATTGTTGAGCTAATTTGTTTACCGAAATTAACACAAATATTTCTTATCAATCCGGGTTCGTAACACTTTGAGGCAAGTTTACTATGTATGAATATCACATGTAAGCAAACCTTGAAAGATACGTTTTTCAAAAACCAAAGCAATACATACTACAACTCCAATTCACTTGGTTTGAAAAGAGGAAAACACCGAAATGGTTCTTAACTCAAGAAGTCCACCTCTACCTCAATTACTACTTAATGAATCAGAGATTGAAACTAAGAACTTAAGATGGATAAATTATCAATGAAAGAAGGCTCCTAACTTAAGAGACACATAATATGTTTCACAATAATTCATTCACCTTAATGCCAAAATTACATAAGAAAACTGCTTGCATGTAATCAAAGGAAACTAGTTCGAGTCCACCAAGTTAACAGAAGGAGTGCTCAACTTGAGAACTTAGTTTTTCCAAATTAATAAAATGATGAGCAAGTTAAGATCTAATGAAATCAATCACCATACATTAACCATAAACCAACTTGCAACAAAGAATGAAACTAGCTCTACAATAACCAGATTACAGGAAATAAAACTAGTTAACAAGGAAGTGTACTTAGCTTGGAATGGGGGCCCTCCACCCTTGCTTTGCACACTTGAAGAGTGATATCAGAAGCTCAAATTTAGTCACACATACATATAATTGAATAGTAAAATAATAATAGAACAAGCCTTCAAATTAATTCTCCAATCCAAAAGTGTCTCAGCATAAAAGTATAATGAGTCAATACATAAGCCATCAAAGTTTTGGCTTTTAAATAGAAATATCATGAAAAAAAATGATCTATAATCACTCAAACAAACCCATATACTCTTATCCATCTATCTAAGTCGAATTAATCACTCCCATCCCAAGAGATATGGTCAATCCCATAAAATCTCAAAACTACCCTATTTCTATGGGATTTCTGAATGACTAGTCATGATTGACTAGCACCAAATCGGCCTAATAAAGCTTTTTCTATTTGAAATAAGCATAGCTGGCTTAGTCCTAGTTCCCAAGCTATCCATCAATGCATCCAATTCATGCCCAAGTGTCCTGCAACCATATCAACCATATAGCTATTACGGGAATTTCTGAATCTGCCAATTTTTGCACTTAAAACCAAATTTTCATAAAAACTTTAGAATTTGAAAAATTAAAATTAAATACTTGAATGGATATAAAATACATCAAAATAGGATAAATAAAGTGATGAATGGATGGTAAATAGATGGATTAGTAAGTTTCTTAGAGTAAAAACAAGACCAAAACTGAGGGCCAACATCTCCCCCTTGCTGATCATCAAGCATGCCCCCATGCTTGCTTATTCCTCTTTGATCTTCTTCTCTCTGTAGTAGATGTGGTTCCTATAGATACTTCCTATTGTGCTGCCCTGACCAAACAATCCAAACCTGAGTCATGTCCTTCCCTGAACAAAGCTGCTTTTACTTTCTGTTTTTCATACTTTGCCTGCCACAGGCTCTTTTCCTTTAACCATTTAAATACCTGTTTAGAAAGTAGATCATTTTTCCATTTTAATCTCTCTAGCTCTTCATTAAACTTCTCATTTGCCTTGACCAACCTAGTATTATCCTTCTTACTTGCCTTGTTTTCCTCTTTTAATTGTTTTTCCACAATTTTACTAATTTCAAGTTGGTTAGTTAAGTCCCTGATTCTTCCCAAATTGATTTCTTTTTCAAAATCCTGTGTAGTTTTAATTAATGATGTTGTTGCATCATCATATGAAGAATCCCTTTCAAATACTTCCCGTGCAATGTCATTTTCTACCTGTTTCCTTGTGGAATATGTATCTACTTCCTTTTCTATCTCAACGGGACTTTTATTCCTAAATCTTCTAGGAATAGACATAACAGATACTTCATTTTCCTGCATGGCCATGTTACTTTGTTGTTTAGCTCTAGTTTTGGCATACAAGGGTGAACTCATCAATCCTCTATTTTCCTGCTCTACTTTATCATGTGCTTCATTTAGTTGTTCATTAAACTGGTTTCTAGTCATGAACGCCCTCCAAACTATGCCTTGTGACCTCACTTGATACTCAACCAGGATTTTTATCAATCCCTAGTGGTAGATCTGTGCTGCTTTGGGCCTCTGTTCATGTCTCACTGTTTCAATCATTCTCAAGAGGCTTCTAAAGAGGAAATATTGCAAGTTAATCCTATCTTCTCCATTAATATGCTGTAAAAGTCGGATATGATATAGGTGGGCAACAGTATATCCTCTATCACAAGTCAAAAACTTCTGGATGACTAGAACCAACTCACCCCATGGTTCATTGAACCATTCCCTTGGTATCCCCTTGGTTCTATCAAAAGTCCCTTTCTGGTTCTTTTCAAGGAAGAAAGTCCATGCTTTCTCCTTGAAGTGCAGGCCTTTGTGATATTTCTCACCTATCATTGGAAAATCTAGAGCTTGGGAAAGATATTCCTGAGTCACAGGAATAATAAAATCTCCTACCTGTGTTTGGTTCTGACTGTAATTGTTTATGAAGTCCCTGGTTATCTTTTCACTGTGGCCATCAAACTTTTGCAAAAAGCCTATCAGCCCTGCCTAGTAAAGTTTTTCTATAGTTTCCTTCTTCCAGCTTTCTATTTGAAATTTTGGATCTACTCCGGCTGAAATTGTTTCTGAAAACCAGTGGATATACGCTTCTGCTATCATTAATTTCATCTTAACAATAATAATTTACAACTACTGTTCTTTCCAAAATGAAATCCAGAAATCAGAGAAGCTTACCTACTCTTTCGCAACGATTTTAATTCAATTTCATTGGCCTTTGTTTACCCTCTTTCTGCAGCAACAAAGTTTTTGAAATCCCTTGTCCAAACAATCAAACACCTGTATATCTCTGTGAACATGCTAAACTCTGTCCGGAAAACAAAATACATATGAAATCAACATTTTCATAATGGCCTTTGGTTTTCTAATGTATTTGTTTAGGCATCATTCTTATACTACTCCATATATGCCTAACGCCCTGCACTGTGCATATACTGTCACGAAAATCAAGCAGCGCATTCACTGTGTATATACAGTCATTAAAAACAAACAGTGCATTCACTATGTATATACAGTCACTAAAAACAAACAATGCATTATCTCAAATGGATCAACCTTGATATCTATATAAAATCTTGAAAATCAAACAGTGCTCAACCTCAAATATATATGAAAACTTTGAAAACCAAATAGCACATTTAAATAATATGGGATTTAAATGACTCGGCCTCTATATCAAATAACAACACATTTAAATGGCTCGACCTTTTGTAAACTTTTAAACACATCAGCACATCTCAATGACTTTGGCCTTTATAGAAACTTTCAAAAACAATAGTGCATTTTATGGATCGGCCTTTTGAAAGCTTTGTTATACCTTGCATTCCAATCCCCTGTATCAACCAAAACAAAACTCACAGTCTACATGTTTGTGCACATTATAGGTTACTGCCATTTAAAACCGTGCAATGTATTGGCCATACAAACAACAAAATCAACCAAGCAATCCAAAACAAAATCGGCTATATACACATCAAACATTGCATCCTCGGCACTAGCAAATATGACTCTGCCTCCTCTGTTATGTAAGCTCTGTTTCAACTTGCAAAACTACACATGCGAGCTTATGTGGTTGACGTGGTTTACATGCAACAAGATATGCTTTAGATTGCCGCACTGTTTCTTAACTTGCATGCCATGATATATTCAATTATACTAACGAATGTTATCACCTAGCCGTGTTTCATTAAACTGTTGTCATCTGACCCTAGAGTTATTACTTTTGGAGTTAATGTGTAGTTTCGGCGTTTTTACCTGGCTATCAATGAGCTTTGAGGAGTGTTAAATGGTGCTCTGAATCCCTGTAGCTGCGTTTCACTGACTGGTGGCAAGAGCAGGTGCATTGGTCATTAAATCACAGGCAGTATTCAACACAACTCATAGTTTTCGAACTAAGAAAATCACACTGTTACCTGAATAAATCCCGAGAGTTCAGTGATCAATCGACGTTGCGTTCGGGACAATTGCCTTCTTATATCTCCACAGATCCACTTCAGTTTTCCCTTTACTGGCTTGCAACTATGAAGCTCTCAATACAATCATTCTGAGCTATTCGACAATGATGAATTTTTTTTAAACAGTGCAGGAAACCGTCGGTCAGTTCATGACCATTTTGTGGTTGTACTGTGCACTAATTCTTATTGGCACTACAACATATGGTGGTCCTATTGACCATTCGCCCGATTGTGTCATGAGGATGGCCGAATTATGTCTGTAATTTGAACGTATGTGCATAACTCCTTATGCAGTGTATATTCCAATGGTTGACGGTCATCATGCCATGTTGTTTACCTCGTACATGTGTGTTGGCCTACGTTATGTGATGTGTTGGTTTGGAGCTCAGGTGGATTGTCGTTATACTCATAACCTTCTCTACGTTAGCTATCATGTTATGAGCTCCCTGCATGTCGTAAGATTTCCCCGCTTCATAGGACCATCATATAAACTATAGTGTGTGCTATAAACTTGCTTGTCACTCATTCACTTGTATGTGCAATAATTTTGGACTATGCACAAATTGCAATAACCCTTTGCCAATATGCAATACCTTGCTGCCACGTATAAATTTGACTTTGTGTTGCATGCAGTCGTATTTCATTATACATATAACCTTATTGTGTAGGACCTCATTCCATTATGCATATAGCGCATGTTGCCTCATGCCTTTTTGTGCATTACATATGGCATATAAATATCCAAAGTTGTATTGCATATGCTGCATTATACCAATGTTTTTCCATATTGCATATGTTTCAAATATATTCCCATATTGCACATTAATTCCAAAGTTATATGCACACCTACATATTGTGATTATGTACACTTATAATTTTAAAATGACCACCTTGGGTCATATTTAAAATTATCCCCATTTCTAATCGTTGATTTGTATGTGCAGGTGGAAAAATGATGAATTAATATTGAAGAATGTTGTCCTCGTTTGGTCCCATTATGCTCCTAAAGAAACCTACTTAGGGGGTAATGAACATGAAATGAATGTGTATGTACATGAAATGGGATAGGATGTATAAAGGTTATAGGATATGTATAAGGAATATAGGGTATAATATTTACAAGAATAGGGATGATAAGAGTAAGGAATACCCTCAAGTACTAATTTCAACTTAACAAAACTAAAAATTTATAAGAAAATTTTGAATTTTCAAGCACAAAATGACTATACATATACTCCCCCGGATGATGTCTATACAAGTGGGATGAAATCCTTTGCTCCAATGTTGTAGATAGATTAAAAGGTAGAATTTATTGCCGCTCCTTGTTCTGCATACTTTGGTTCTTGAATTGCTAACTGTCGTTTAGGTCCCTCGGTAATGACTTCATGATTTAGGTCCCAACTGTTATGTACATGTTTATAAACTATGTACATGTTGCTGTTGATATTTCAGGTCCCTCTAATATGTTTGTTCAGGTCCCAACTGCTAACAATACATGTTCGATCTGTTCTTTGACTGCACAACGAAGGTCTTGTGCAATCCTCCCCCTTGCTTGAGATTTGACTTGTCCTCAAGTCAGATGTGTGTGGAGGATATCCTGCAATGAATTTTTGTGAGAACAGTAGAGCAAGAAAAAGGAATTCATAGAGTCCAAGTTGCCTTAGTTTTCCCCTATCAATTCGTGTTTGCGTAGTGCCAGTTTCTTGGTTTTCACTAGCAAACAATTTACTATTATTTTTTATTATGTTTTTTCATTTTTTTTGTTATATATATATATATATTATTCTGCTTCAGGATTGGAAGATGGCTGAGTCTGTGGTGCCATGATTTCCAGTTCTGTATCTTCTACCAGTTGTTTCATAAATGCTTCCTTGCTAATAGGCCTGTTATAAACTTTGAGCCTATGTCCGTTTACCAAAAATGATGTGGGTTCCTGGTCAATTGTCCTGATCTTGACTGCTCCATTGTCAAAGATTTCTTCGATTCCATATGGGCCTAGCCAATGTGTTGTGAATTTGACTGTGAAATCCTTGAATTTGGAGTCGAACAGTAGTACCCAGTCTCACTTGTGAAATGTCTTTTGTTTGATAAATCTGTCGTGCCACTTGATTCTTTACTGATGTACCAATGTGGTATGTCCTATGGCCTGCTGACGATGCTCATCTAGTCGATTTAATTCCATGGTCCGCTGCTTTTGTGCTTTAGACAAGTCGAGTTCTAGTTCAGCTGCTAGTTTGTATGTATGTATCTGAAACTCCATGGGTAGTAAGGCATCTTTTCCATATACCAACTGGTATGGTCTGAAGCCAATTGTATTTTTCCATGTGATTCTATAGGCCCATAGTGCATCCCTTAATTTTTCATACCAATCTTTTCTGTTCATCTCTACTATTTTGGTCATGATATTTTCTAGGACTTTATTTGTTGATTCGACCTACCCATTTTCTTGGGGATGATATGGTGTCGACTTCCTGTGCTTAATATTGTATTTCTCTGTAAGATCTTGTACCAGCTTTGAAGTAAATTGTGTTCCTTGATCTGTTACAATTTGTCTGGGTACTCCGTATCTGACAAAGATTTCTTCAAAGAAAAAGGTGACCACTGTATTTTCTATTACTCTGGTGACTTCCTTTTCCTCCACCCACTTGGTGACATAATCTGTACATACTAAGATGTACCTCTTGCCATTTGATGGTGGATTGATAGGTCAGACAAAATCTAGTGCCCATTTCTCAAATGGTTCGATGAGTACTTGTGGTTTGAACGGCATTTCGTCTGCTACAATTGGTCTCCCTATTCTTTGGCAATTGTCACATTTCTTGACATATGACTTGGAGTCTTTGAAGATGGCTGGCCAGTAGTAGCTCAATTGTAGCACCTTGTAGGCTGTTCGCTTGTCTGCAAAATGACCACCACATGGTTCATCATGACATGCTTTCAGGATGTCTAATATTTCATCTTCTCGCACACATTTTCTGATTATCAAATCTGAACCAGTATAAAACAAATCACCATTTACCCAACTATATCTAGAGCTTTCTCTAATAATTTTTCATTTTTGTTCTTAGAGAATTGTGTTGGAAACTTCTGAGAAGATAACTAATTTGCTATGTCTGCAAACCATGGTGTTTTCACTATTATTACAAACAAGTGTTCGTCTAGAAAGTTATCTACAACTGGATTTGGATTGTTGGGCGAATTTATATAGGACAGAAAGTCAGCCACTTGGTTTTCTTTGCCTGGCTGGTCTTGTATTGTGATGTTAAATTCTTGCAATAACATTAACCATCTTGTTATTCTCCCATTGGTAATGGGTTTATTCATCAAATATTCTATTGTTGAATGATCTGTATGAATAAAATCTTGGTAACCTATTATATAGTGCTTGAATTTGTTTACTACATGTACTATGGCTAACATTTCCTTTTCTGTGACTGTATAGTTCAATTATGCAGGTGGTAAGTTCTTGCTTATGAAGTATATTGCATAATTGAACAGATTATCTTTCCGCCCAAGTGAGGCACCTATCGCGGTATCAGATGCATCAGTTGAAATATGAAATTGCAAAGACCAGTTTGGCCCATGAAGAATGGGTGCAACCGATAATTTTTCTTTTAATATTTGAAATGCATTTTGACAACTATTTGTCCATTGAAATTCAACATCTTTTGCTAATAGTTTGAACAGATGTTGGGCTATTTTACTAAAGTTTTCAATGAATCGTCTATATTATCCTGTATAGCCCAAGAAACTTCTTGCCTCTTTTTGTGTTGTAGGTGGCATTAAGTTAACTAGGAATTGGATTTTTGTTGGATCCACCTTAATTCCTGAAGCGGAAATATGGTGTCCCAAAACTATACCTTCTATCAACATCATATAGAATTTTTTGTTTCTCAATGACAAATTTGTTTCTATACATCGTTTCAAGAGTTTCTCAAGATTGTTGAGGCAATCATTATATGTGTTTCCATAAACTGTGAAGTCATCCATATAAACCTCTACACATTCGTGGACTAGATCAGCAAATATTGCAAGCACTTCTCTTCGGAAAGTTGTAGGTGCATTGGACAAACCAAATGGCAAGACATTATATGCATAGGTTCCCCATGGGAAAGTAAATGTTGTCTTGTCTTGGTCTTATGTTGCTATTCTAATCTGATTGTACCCACTAAACCCATCTAAGAAGGAGAAAAATTTCTTTCGAGCTAATGAGTCTAGAACCTAGTCAATGAATGGTAGGGGAAAATGATCTTTTAATGTGGCTTTGTTTAATCCCTGATAGTCTACACATACCCTCCATTTTCCATTTTTCTTTGGTACTATTACCAATGGAGAAACCCATTGACTATCTAAAATAGGATAGATGAATCCAGCATTTAACAATTTTTGCAGTTCCTCTTTCACTATTTCTTTCATCATGGGATTCATTCATCTTTGAGGTTGCCTTATAGGTTTGATTTGATCATCTGTATAGATGTGGTGGATACATGTGCTGGGATGGATTCCTTGCATGTCAGTATAATCCCAGGCAAAAGCTTTTGAATATTTTTGTAATAATGCAATTACCTCTTGTTCTTGTGCTGATTACAACTAGTTTCCAATGTTCAAATGTTTTCCATGATATATCTCAATTGTTTTTGTTGTTGGATTGGGGATTGTGTTTACAGGAAAGATGTCTATAAAAGAATTTCGCAAAGTTTGAACAGTACAAGTTTCCTGAAAACATTGATTCAAAATATTACTTGCAGCTTCATATTGAACCTCTCTAAGCTGCTCTGAAATATTTGGTTCTGAAATGAAAAGATCCATTAAGTATTCATTCTCCTCTTCTTCTCTAAGGTAAAAGAATTGATTTATACTTAAAATTGATTTAGTTTGTTGCTGTTCTTGAGTTTCAAGTACTAATTCTAAAGAAGATGATTGTGCAGGTGAATAAAGATCAATGTGTTTCCTTTCATCTCCATGTGAGATAATCATGCTTCCTGATCTGCATCCTATAAAGGCATCAACAGTAGCTAACCATGGTCTGCCTAAGATTAGAGGATGTCCTCCCAAATTTCTTTTTGGTTGCAAGATAAGTAATTCAATAGGATATTCCCATGAATCCAAAGAGACTATGATATCTTCTATCATTCCTTCTGGAACAAGTTTAGATCTTTTTGCTAATTCTAGAATTATAGAAGTTGATCTAATGTTGTTTAAATGCAAAGTTTTCATTGTCTCCATAGTCATTACATTTATATATGCTCCCAAGTCTATTAATGTATTTGGTACCGAGAAATTATTTATTGAGATAGTAACCATAGGGATACCAGGATCAATATATTTCTCTACAATGGTTTATGTAGACATGAGGCTTGCTAACTTGCTAATGACTTGGACTGTAGTAGGATCCTTCTTCTTTTTACCTGTTTTCTTAATGCACAATTCCTTTATTGTTTTAGCATAAATTGGTATCTCTTTAATTTCCTTCAATAAAGGAATTTTTACATAAGAATTTTTTAGTTCATCTAAAATATCAAATTCAGGAAGGGTCATCTCTTTTTGTTGTTCCACTAACCTCTGAGGATAAAGTGGTGTTTGGGTTATAATGGTTTTCCCTTTCTAAATTTGTGTTTCAGATTGTGATGTTTCAAGTGATTCTCCTTGTTCAATTGGCTCTTCTATGATTGGTGGAGAATCCTTTTTAAGCACCTTTCCAAACCTTAAATGGACATCATTTAGAGGAAGAATAGAATATGTCGGAAAATATGCTGCTTCCTCTACAGTGTATGCAGACTTGTCCACTTTATTGTTCGGATTTGCCACTAATTGGGCCGGTAATTGGGTTGGTTTGGGTTGGTTTGAGGGTAGCTGCAACAGTTGTGTTTGAGTCAACAATGGTGGATGATTCTGCTGTGGAAATGGCATGGATGGTGGATATGCAGAATTTTGTTGCGGAAATGGCATGGACTATGGATATTGTGGATATGGAAATGGTTGTTGGTATTGTTGCTGGTATTGTTGTTGATACTGTTGGGGTGGCCAGTTTCCATAACCATATCATCTCCATCCTTGTGCAGGTTGGTGTGGATATTGTTGTGGAGTCCAAGCTTGCCATGGCATTAGAGGATTCCAAAGATTTTGAGGTGGATAGAGGTAGTTTTCTTGAGGGAATTGTTGCGGATTTTGTTGGGGCATCCTAGGTTTCCATGGTCTTCGTGGTGCTACATAATAAAAACCTTCTATTCCTTGCACCTCTTCCATTGAGTTCATTTGCAATTCTTTCAATCTTAGACAGTTTTCTGTTGAATGATTTTCCGTACAAAGATCACATACCTGAATACTATCCAAAGGACATTCTCTTAATGGATGCTTCTTTCTACATTTGGAACAAAAGATTGCTAGAGCTTTTCCTTGTTCTTCCTTCTTCTTATTTGTCTTTAGAACATCTACTTGTGTTCCCAATGTACTTAAGAGATCAGTTTTGAAGTTTTCCAATAAGCTTTCTATTTCCGCTCTTGTTATCCCTCCTGCTGCTGACTTTGTTGCTTTTGAAGTTGCTTCTCTCTTTCTAGTTTTTTATCTTCCTCTAGAATATTTTTGACATAACTCAACAATTTCTTCGAATGGTAGGTTTGAAATGTCTCCTTTACCCATCACATTCAAAATTTCAAGGTATTCATCCCTTACACCCTTGAGAAAGATTGTTCGAATGGTTTCTTGATTTAGAGACTGTTGTTTAGATTTTTGTAGATTATATGCAAATCTTTCCAAATATTCCTCTAAACTTTCATCTTCTTGTTGTGTCATTCTAAAAACATCTTCCTTTGAATCTCTAGATCTACAATAAGCTTGATATTTTTTAAGGAAAACTAATCTTATCTCATCCCAAGAATTTATTGTTTGCTCTCCTAAACCCATGAACCATTTTAAAGTTGCTGCTTTTAATGTAGCAGGAAAAAGACAAAGTTTGTGTATGTCATCAGTGTATCCATATGTTCTACATAGAATATCAAATTCAAACATAAAAGCATCAGGATCTTCCATTGACATTCCATAAAAATTTGGAAATAAAGAAGGTGGAATACTTTTAATTTTCACTTCTTCTCCTAATATTGCACTTGTATCCACTATTGGAAAGCCAAAGGTAGCTTCTTGATCACGACCACCTTCTTGTCTTTTCCGATCATTTTCTATCTTTCTATCATTTTCTTGTTTTGCCTCCTCCTCTATTTTTCTTCTCCATTCTCTTTGTTGTCTCTTATATTCAATTCGTTGTTTAGGAGTGAAAATAATAGATCCATGTCCCTCTTCTGCCATTGGTTTAGTTGTTTCAATTTTAAGTGGAGATTTAGGTTGTTCAAAGACAGGTTGATTTATAGATGGAAAGACAGGTTGTTTTTCTTTAATAATTTCCTTTTGATCTCCTAAAGTTGATGGTTTTTTTTGTTTTGCTTCCCAAGATAACAAAGTTTTCCTCTCAATTAAAGTTAACCTTTGTCCAGTTCTTTGTTTTTCTTCCAATTCCTCAATTATTGGATTAGTAGTAATTGGGGTTTTTGATGGTCCTATTGCTACTTGTGGGGGGTTTTTAACGAATCTACCTTGAGGATCTCTCTGTCTAGGCATAAAGAAACATAACTAAAAGGAATGTAACTAATGTTTTTATTTTTTTTAGAAAAGTTTGAAAGTTATCTTCCTATTGACTATGCCAATATTTGCCTCCCCGGCAACGACGCCAAAATGTTGAGCTAATTTGTTTATCGAAATTAACACAAATATTTCTTATCAATCTAGGTTCGTAACACTTTGAGGCAAGTTCACTATGTATGAATAACAGATGTAATCAAACCTTGAAAGATAATTTTTTCAAAAACCAAAGAAATACATACTACAACTCCAATTCACTTGGTTTGAAAAGAGGAAAAACACCGAAATGGTTCTTAACTCAAGAAGTCCACCTCTACCTCAATTACTACTTAATGAATCAGAGATTGAAACTAAGAACTTAAGATGGATAAATTATCAATGAAATAAGGTTTCTAACTTAAGAGACACATAATCTGTTTCATCATAATTCATTCACCTTAATGCCAAAATTACATAAGAAAATTGCTTGCATGTAATCAAAGGAAACTAGTTCTAGTCCACTAAGTTAACAGAAGGAGTGCTCAACTTGAGCACTTTGTTTTTACAACTTAATAAAATTATGAACAAGTTAAGATCTAATGAAATCAATCACCATACATTAACCATAAACCAACTTGCAACAAAGAATGCAACTAGTGCTACAATAACCAGATTACAGGAAATAAAACTAGTTAACAAGGAAGTGTACTTAGCTTGGAATGGGGGCCCTCCATCCTTGCTTTGCACACTTGAAGAGTGGTATCAGAAGCTCAAATTCAGTCACACATCCATATAATTGAATAGAAAAATAATAATAGAACAAGTCTTCAAATTAATTCTCCAATCCAAAAGTGTCTCAACATAAAAGTATAATAAGTCAATACATAAGCCATCAAAGTTTTGGCTTTTAAATAGAAGTCTCATGAAACAAACTGATCTATAATCACTCAAACAAACCCATGTACTCTTATCCATCTATATAAGTCGAATTCATCACTCTCATCCCAAGAGATATGGTCAATCCCATAGAATCTCAAAACTACCCTATTTCTATGGGATTTTTGAATGACTAATCATGATTGACTAGCACCAAATGGGCCTAATAAAGCTTGTTCTGTTCTAACTAAGCATAGCTAGCTTAGTCCTTGATCAAGGGCTCATGTCCCAAGTGTCGTAAAATGCTCAAAAATGAAAGTGCTTAGAACTGGCTCAAACCTAAAGGACTGGATAGAGCATGTCCTCCTAATTTCGGCGCCACAAACGGTTTGAAAAACGGTCGCCATATGAGAAAGTTATGACAAAAACAAAATCGCCCAATAACCCTTAATTTTTGAATTTTCAAAAAAAAATTAAAAAAGAATATTCCATGGAATATTCCTTTTGGGCAGCCAATAGCAAGCTGCCACATGGTAGGCTCGGAGGCCGCCATGTGGCTCAGGATGACGTCATCATATCCTATGGGCGCATTGTAGAATTTTTAGCATTGGCAAGTTTTGAACTCGTGACCTCCTCCGCACTAGCCAAACGCCTTACCCTTGGGCCACAACGGCGGCCATTGAGAGCTAGCGGAACCATTTGGTATTTAAATTTTGAAACTAATGGCAGGCGGGAATGAAAGGGGCCAGTCCCTAAGGGCCAGCCCGGCATCCATATGACCTCCGCCCTTAAACCATGGGCTTTATCCCTAAACCACCGGTGTTAACATAACGGTCACGGTTTCATGCCATAAATGTAACTCTAGTCAGGCCAACCGTAACCAGAAGTTCAACGAAGAAACTGGAGGAGCGCTCCATAGTTGGCAGAATTGCCAAAATGTCGGTGTTAGCTGGACACTAACTACAGTTAGCTGGAGTTTTTGTACGGGAAACTAGCACTTGGGAGTAAATAGCCATAACTTTGGCTAGGAAATGTGGTTTTGGGCGAATGTTTTTTTGATTTTGGGTATTTTCGACCTTTTGAAGCCATTGGCATAGGTCTTACATCATTTGGAGGTCATTTGCACAAGTTGTGGAGCCGTGGAAGTTCTAGGAGCCACTAGGGCCCAGTACTGTGAGAACTGTATAGGGTTGCAGGTATCCATTGGAGGTGAACCAGTAGTCAATCCTGAAGGATTCATGTGTTCTGAATCTATTTTTACATTATATTTCACCTGTAGAGATTTCTATTCAGCTGTATATTCATTTTGAGCATTTAATTAAAATGAGGACAGGCCCATTTGGGAGGCTTGGACCCAACAGACGTAGCCCAGGAGGGGTGAACTGCTTCATCAGCCTCTTTTGCATATGTGGTTGATTTATTTTGTAGAACAAATTCATTTTAATGTGTTAAACAGTAAAAGGAAATAATTCTTGTATGCTTAAATGGATCATGAACAACTGAAAATTTCATTTTTTTCTTTATTGCAAGACATGGGAATCTTTTAAACATGTTTACTACTTAATTGAATACCTTGCAAACCTTTTTCAAGTAGTTTCAAATTCAGATCAAGTTGGTATCAGAGCTATGTTGTTGTTTCTTTGTATCAAAAGCAATCAAATAAGCTATAGACAGAGCCTGAAATGAGCCAGGAAGCCTTCGAAATGCTCTTGTTAAACAATTGCAAAGTAGATAAATGCTCTTTCAGTCAATATCTGGTGTAGTTGTCTTTTGATTGTTTTTGTGCAAAGATCTTCTAAGTGTCTTGCAAGTATTGATGCTTACCAGGTTGAAACTTAAAAGAGGGGAAGGACAGTTGACGAGAGAACGAGAGAATCCTCAGTCGAGGAAGGGCAGAGAGCCATCACCTTCACCTTCAATTTCACCCTCAAGAGTCTCAGCAGAAGCTTCAAGAATGTCTGAACATGAAGGAGAAATTCCTGCAGACATGGATCCAAAAGAAGAAGAAAGAGCCTTTAGAAAGGCTTTCTTGGACCTCACTAAAATGGTGAGGATATTGTACCAAGAAAGAAATTAGAAATTGGCTGGAGAAGGGTCCAAACATCCACATGAAGGAGAGGGCTCTTCAGGAGGTAAGAAGGATGATGATCATTCCAAGAAAGGACATGGAGGTAATGGTGATCCACCACCCCCATCATCACCTCCTCCTCTTCATTCTCATCTACTTCTTCTGTGCATAAGAATAGATCTTTTAGAAAAAGTCCTATTTTGAAGCTTGATGTAAAATTTGAATTACCTATGTTTAATGGTGAAGTGAATGCATAAAATCTTGACAACTGGATTAGGTAGTTGGAAGTTTACTTGAGGATCCAGAATATGCATGATGATGCCACAAAGATTCAGTTGGCTTCTTTGAGAATGGATGGGCAGCATTGGTCTGGCGGGAGGCCAAGACCAAAGAGGAGATCAAGAAATTTGGTAAGGTTACCTTAACATGGACTGACTTTCTGTTAGCCATTAAAAAACAATTTTATCCTCTTGCTCACATGTAGAAATCCATTATGAACTGGCAAAATTTCAGACAACTTAAGGGTTAGAGTGTCCAAGACTACACCCAAGGATTCAGGAGAAGAGCTCTCTTGTTAGGGGTAGATTTATAGACCCAGGAAACCTTGCTGAAATATATTGGTGGCTTGCATAGCTACCTTAGACACACCATCTTGATGTTTAACCGTACTAGCTTGGATGAGGTTTGTGTCCAAGCTACCCATTCAGAGGCAAGGGGAAAAACACATTTGAAGAGGGTAGAAACAAGCCCGCCAAGGGGAAAAAAAAGAGAAAACCTCCAAGGAAAAGGGCAAAAAGAATGCATCTGTCAAACAAGAGACTGAGAAAGTGATCTGTAAACATTGTTCTAAACCAGGCCATGAGGAGAAAAATTGTTGGAAATTACATCCTGAAAAAAGACCTCAATTTAACAAATCCAAATGGAAACAGAAAATTGTTGCTAATACATCTACTCCACAAGATTTAGGGGATGATTCAGGTGATGAAACCAAAATTACAGCCATGGGTTTGAAAAACTTGAAGGGAAAAGAAATGGAAATTCAAGCCAGCACTAGTACCTGAAACTGTCATGTACAAGCTCCTAATGAGGAAGAAAGAATTGAACTGTTTCGTGTGAGGATGATTTCAAAACATACTAAGATTGACACACTTTTTGATAGTGGGTCACAAGAAAACCTTATATCAGAAGACTTGGTCAAGCAACTTAAACTTGAGACCGTTCCACATCCGAAGCCATATCCACTTGGATGGATTTGCAAGGATGCAAATTTATGAGTTTCAAGAAAGTGCACATTGCACTTTGCAATTACTGCACATTTTATTGACACAATTGAACTTGATGTGGTACCTTTTGTTATAGCAGGAATTGTTTTGGGAAGTCCTTACTTGTTTGACAGGAAAGCTATCTTTCATCACCATGAAAACAAATATCATATTTTCAAAGATGGCAAAGAGTTCATTGTTAGAGCTCATCGCAAGAAGGCAAATATAGCGATGGTGAATGCAGGACAGGTAAAAAGGCTGGTCAATTCAAGTAAGAATTTTGTTCTTCTTATGATGAAGCCCAAGGTTGATGTGAATCATGAGTCATTTGACAATTGTGATCCAAAACTTAAATCAGATCTGTATGATGTAGTTGATGTATATCATGAGATATTTCAAGAGCCAACAGGTTTTCCTCCTAAGAGGGAGATTCAGCATGAAATCCATTTGCATCCAGATTGTCCTCTTCCAAACATAGGCATGTATCACATGTCTATTAAGGAGAATTCTGAAATAAAGAAGAAAATCAAGGACTTCTTGGACAAGGGTTTCATAAGGCCAAGTACTTCGCCATGTGGGTCACCAATTGTACTGATTCCAAAGAAAGATGGCACTTGACGTATGTATGTTGATTTCAGGGCCCTGAACAAGATAACGATAAAGAATAGTTACCCACTCCCAAGGATAGATGATTTGCTAGACCAGCTGAAAGATGCTTGATATTTCACTAAGTTAGACTTACGCAGTGGATATCATCAAGTAAGAATTGAAGAAAGTGACATTTGGAAGACAACATTTAAAACCAAACAAGGACTCTTTGAATGGCTTGTGATGCCGTTTGGTTTGTGCAATGCACCTGCAACTTTCATGCGGGTAATGGATGACGTCTTGCGTCCTTTTCTTGATGATTTTGTTATTGTATACTTAGATGACATCTTAATTTTCAGCAAGTCTAGAGAAGATCATGTCATGCATGTTAGGAAAGTACTTGATGTTTTGAAGAAGAATCAGTTATTTCTTAAAATGTCGAAGTGTGAATTTGCAAAGACTTCTTTGGTTTATTTGGGACACATAGTAGGAGGAGGTGCTTTGAGAATTGATCCTGCTAAGATTGAGGCTATTGTGAGGTGGCCTACTCCCAAATCCATTACAAAGGTAACAAGTTTTTTTTGGGTGCAGCTCAATATTGGAGGAAGTTTATCTCTAACTTCTCTTCTATAGCAGCTCCTATGCATGTAGTGACAAGTGTGAAGCATGCTTTCCAATGGGGAGGCAAGCAACAAAAAGCTTTCGAATCTTTGAAAGAGAAGATTAGTTCAGCTCCAGTCCTTGCATTACTGGATTTGACATAGCCATTTGAGATACAAATCGATGCTAGTGATTATGCCATGGGTGCAGTTCTTCTACATCATGGTAAGCCTATTGATTTTCATTCTGAAACTTTTAATGGTGTTGTTGTAAATTATCCTACCTATGATAAGGAGTTGTATGCATTGGTACAAAGTGTCAAAAAGTGGAAACACTATTTGATGGGCAAAGAAACTGTTATACATACCGACCATCAACCCTTATAGTACTTGCAATCACAAAGCAAGTTACAACAGTCACAACACTTCAGATGGATGGGCTTCTTGCAATAGTTCAATTTGGTAATAAGGTACAAGAAAGGTACTCTGAATAAAGTTGTTGATATGCTTTCAAGGCCTATTATTGGTGTTGTTACTTTACTTAAGAATGATTCCATTGTACATGATAGTTACATAGAACAATATGCATCTGATGATGACTTTAAAGATGTATATGCTAGCTTGAGTAAAGGGAATCATGTAGAGGAAAATGACTATCACATGCATAACAATTTGCTGTTTCATTTGGGGAAGTTGTGTATACCATAGGGGGAGAGAATAAATGTCATAAGAGAAGCTCATTCTTCTCTTATTGCTGGCCATTTTGGTGTAAGCAAAATAGTTTCACATCTACAGAGGTATTGCTATTGGCCTCGCATGGTAGATTCTGTTTCAAAGTTCATAAGAGGTTGTTCATTATGTGCTACAAGCAAGCCTAGTAATAGGAAGCTTGGCTTGTATACTCCTTTCCCGGTACCTTCTAGACCATGGGAGAGCATCTCTATG
>APFE030439630.1:0-11675 GCA_000404065.3 Pinus taeda | reverse complement strand
GAGACTATATTTGTCACAATGTGACATTGGGCCATGGTTGTGCATAGTTGACCATGATTATAAACCTAAAAGATTTATATTAAACCCTAGGATTAATATTATAAACCTTATGAATAATATTATACCCTAGGAATATGAACCCTTATACTGATAAACCCAAGGGATTAATTCTAAAACCCCGAGGTATTATAAACTCAAGGGAATAATATTAAACCCAAGATATATAAACCCTAAGATAAATATTATAAACTCTAAATTAAACATGGTATACCACGGTTGACCATGGTTTATTTGTATATTGAGACAATCTTTGTCACAATGCGACATTAGACCATGGTTGAGCATGATTTATTTTCATATCGAGACAATCTTTGTCATAATGTGATGTTGGATTATGGTTGATTTTCATACTCATAAAATATTTGTCACAATGTGATGTTGGACCATTTGGTTGACCCATGATTATAAACCCAGGGAGTATATTAAACACAAGGGATTTATATTTTATAAGGCCCTCATGAATAATAGTCACCTAGGAATATGAACCCTTAGATTCATAAAACCCAAGAGATTTATATTATAAACCTTATTTAAAAATATGAGGGAATAATATTTAAACCCAAGGGATTATATTTATAAACACAAGGTATATAAACCCTAAGATAAATACTATAAACCCTTAAAAAAATAAATAGATCTTATTTAAATGTAAAATAAATAAACACCTTTGCATGGTATTTTTCGGTGTTAGAAAGAAAAATAAAATAACTAATTTTATTATGATCTGAATGAATGAGGAAAAGTAATTAAAGAATGCTTTTTATAAATTTTAAATATAATATAAAGAATAGATATAAAAATTCTCATTGATTTTTTTATGATATTATATAAATAAAAGGTAAGAGGTGATTTTGCAAAACTATCTAAGCTAGATATTAAATAAATTTCTCAAAGATTTATTTTGAGTAGTAATTTTAGAAACTGATTTATTTGAGGGATTAGAATATCCATCTTAAAAGTATTTATGAATCCCCTAAGGTTATAAACAACATTCCAAAACTTCCTATAGAGTTACATAAGGCATAAAGTTTTGGGTTAAGTAACTTGCAGAAGGGAAAGATAATGACACATAAGGATATCAAGATGTAATATTTAAAAATTGGATGGACTATCCTCATCCCTTCTTGATCACTCACATACACAAGTTCTTCAATTTATCAATCGAGCAAGACTGACATAAACCTTGTTCTAATACCTCTTGTACATATTTTAAAGTAGGGATAAAAACAATCTCTCTAATTAAAATACCATTATGGTTAGCCCCATTTTAACCAAGTTCTATGGAATTATTTTGCAAAAGAAAATCAACATATGGCTAGAAATACATGGAAAAAGTGTTGGAGGCAAAGTTGAGTTTAGAAGCTATCATTTAACTATGCACCACATTGTTATGCCTAGGATCAATGTCATGGAACGTGGTAATAATAAAGTCAATATCCTTTTTCATTTCATTAACTCTAAAAATTATTTTGACACAATGGAAAAATTAAAACATTTGAAATAGGTTAGAAGATTTAATAGTTCATTTTCAATTGAGAAGCTCAATTGGAACTATAGCATTGAGAAAGGGATAAATGGAGGGTGGAAATTTTATTATGGGATTGGAAATAATTGTAAATTAGTGGAAGTTTAATCATGGGATAAGGAATACAAACACCCCTTAGAAACTTCCCTCACAGATGTTATCTTATATCTATGTTAAGTCTATGGATTCAATATCTATGAAGAATCTTAGAGGAAAATAGACTATATCCAAAATAATTTCATAGTTTATAATCTCAAATTAAGGCCAATACACCCTTTCTTATCCTTATCATAGAAGCAAGTCTTTCCTCATTAATGTTTTGATATGGTTAGGTACTTAATGTACAAGAACAAGATCAACAACATGGAAAACAAGAGGCTCCAAAAAAATAATTTAAACTCAAGCTAAAACAACTTTCAGTTAAAGAAAGATACCAAATCTTGATTAAATAATTAGAGGATAAAAGAAAATTAAGATACTATAAGGATGTGGTCTTGACCCTAAGTTAGAAGATCAAAAGTATCTCTTTGTTTCGACCATTGTCAATAAGAAAATCAACATGGTAAAATAAGAACAAATTGGCATGAGCTACATAATGAATCTATGCACTGAGAAATTCCTAAAGCATTGTGGGACAAAAGGGCTCATCATATTTGTGACACTAAAAGGGTTGAAATGAAAATCACTTTTTCTTAAAATGTCATGCATATATCTAAATTAGATCACACTTTTAAAATATTTGTCACAATAGTGACCTTAATGACCTTTTGAGTTATCAAAACTATGGTTATCTTAGAGAATATCAAATACTCTGATCATAGAAATAAAATTCTAAATAAATCTAAGTAATCCCTTACATTCTATAAGTCCCAATATACCAATTCTAGCATCTGTGGATGTTATTTTTTCATCATCATCATTTCGATCATGAAAACATAATTTAATCAAAATAATATATATTCTTTTTACACCATTTTATAATATGAGAGGAAAACAAGAAGAATTAATACCATATGAATTTCATTGTTTCAACTTACTTCATTCTTGCATAAGATTTCTTGTAAGCATGACCTCATCTACTAATATGTCCATGAAATAATGATAGTAACCAAAATAAGTAAATTAATTGGGAAAATTCAACCCCTTTTTAATTGATTTTTTTCTAAAAATTTGATAGAAATTTTGCAAGAGGTTATATTTCCACCTAATTGATAGAAACAATCGCAATGGAAATTACCTTTAAGGACTTTGACTTATTTTAAAACAACTATAATTGTCAAAATTTCAAAAAATTGAATAGATTTAAGTAAAACTCTACCGTAAGAAAATTAAGAAAATTGAGTGTGCCCACTTATTAACTCACTCCTTTACAAAAAATAAATAAATAAATTAATAAATATAAAAGACAATTGATTAATGATATGTTCTAAATTAACGTCTTTCTATTTTATACTTTATCCTACTCATTCTAAAGAAGTGAAATATTAATAAAGTATTATTCTAATTTCAATGTTTGGTACTATTCAATTATATGTTGATTTTAATAATTTTTTTAACATAGAAAAAAAATATAATCTCATTTAATTAAAAGAAAATTTACATTCTTCATGTGTTCATGGAACAATCCAAAATAACTCATATGAATCTAAATTAATAAACAACTCTAAGTCCCAAAAATTACAATCATGCCTATCCAAAATGAGATCAAATACTCGTAAGTGAGCACTTATTACATCTACAAACATTCTCATTTTCCACATATTCATTCCATATATTGTACGAACTACCCAAATAAAAAGCAAAATATAATTACACCCAAAAATTACAATCATGTCTATCTAAAATAAGATCAAATACTTGTAAGTGAGCACTTATAACATCTACAAACATTCTCAATTTCCACATATTCATTCCATACATTGTACCAACTACCCAAATAAAAAGAAAAACATAATTACACCAAAAACACATCAGTGAAAAAATGGAGGATCATATTCAAAGGAATATCCACCCCCCTTTTCCATAATATTCCATTAACTTGTACTCAACCATAATTATGCCTTAGACATCCATTTTCCATTTCATTATGTTCCCATAAATGTGACAAAAATATATTTGATTAATACTATGAGTGATAAGCTAGATATTTTTGAAAACGGGCTTCCAAAAATTATTAGGATTGGATCATAATGCAATTAGTATCATCTATATTGGTAGCAAAAAAAGGGAGAAATTGACTTGTAGTTCCCATTTAAATGACAGGTCCGAGCTTTGAAAATTGGGGTCTAGGAATTTCTAGAGCCATTTTGAAGCATCAAAGGACATCTTTTGGGGTTAAAATGTCTAGAGAATGTGCATACACACTCAACACTTATCTACGCTCTGAGAAGTTTCCAATAGTGTGAACATCACCTTAATTGGAGCTCATATGCAGAGGATATGGTTGTTGAAATTTGACCTACGGTTTTTGCCACCTTGGTATGAGATGGTTTAACATTGGGTCCCATCACTCACACATGTGAGGATAGCCATTTGTGTACTTTCAAGAAGATTCTAGAATTTCCAAAACCTTATCACTAATTAAGGATTGAGGAAGTAAATACCCTAATCCTAGATGGGTATCGATCCATGCTAAAAATCGGGGCACTAGGAGGAGAAGAGGTTCTACTTGTTAGCATTACACATGTTTCATAATTGAGGAAAAAATATAGGAGTGATATTTATAGAGCATAAAAAAGGACAAGGAGGATTTTGTAGTATTATTCAAGGCATAGTGTCAAAAGGTAACTCCATAGCGAGTTTCAATTCCTTTGTATGTGTATTTTTATAACTAGAGCAATGCAAGAAGAGCATAGACCTCACCTTATAGCCAGGTTTTCTTTTGTATTAGAATTATCACGACAAATATTGTGGTTATTTTTGTGGATGTTTTGTACTTGTGTTTGTTCTTTCATTTTCATATTTTAGTTACATCATAAATTCAAGCAAAGCTAGTAACTAATTAATTTAGGATCTAAGGAAAATTAAATTGCATGTTATAAGTTTTCATAATATTATAAGATATATTGTGATGAGTTGTCCTATTGGAAATTTTGTGTCAATTTATAGATCATATTGGTATGGAATCAAGTTTTATTTTCATATTCATGGGAAGTTGTGGATTTGGGAGTTGGGTTAAGAAAAATGGCATAGAACCCTAGCCATGGAAAATGAGTCTATTCAGAATAATAACTCTTGAGAAACATTAAAAAAGTGATTTTTGAGGATGGAAGAATAAGTCACTAACATCTCTCAAGATATGGTCGTCCCAATGATGGCTCTAGCAAGCAAGCTCATATTGTTTTGGGAAGTTGGTGGAGATGAGTGATCAGATCGAAGGGGAACTTGGGAGATAATGAAGACCAAGAAAAGAGTCAAGGAAATAATTTGAGAAAGAGTAACCAATTTCTAGTGCCATGAACTCTTCATAGTCCTTATTTAAAATGGAAGTGAAAGTGGATATCAAGCCATAATAAGGTGAAATTAACGTAGTAAATTTGAATAACTAGTTGCAATATATAGGTTTATTTTAGTGTCCACTATATAGAAAAGAATAGAAGGTTTTGTTTTCCAAACTGAAAATACACTAAACTATTTAAAAAGTCGCATGGAGAGATTTAGAATGGAGATTAATATACTAGTAACTAAGTGGGAGGATTTCTTCATTAGGTTTTAGTTCTAACCGATTGGATATGTAGTGTATTAATATATCCACTGGAATTGTTTTAGACTAAGTTAGAGGAAAAATGTACAAGAGGACATCAATAAATTAGGAATATGACTATCATGCTAAGTATCTCTCCCAATAACCTAGATGTACTATTAAAGTATTTTAGGGTTCTACATAGTCCTTTGCAAAATAAATTGTTGTTCTTCAAGCATAGGAGAGTTGATGAGGCTTTTATGAAAGTATAATATTTGGAAAATATAGGCCACAAACATGGAAAACCAAATTTTTCCAAACAACAAAAGCACTAAAACACTTCTAGGAAGGAAATTAAAAGTGGAAAGGGAAAGGAAAGAATATGATAGCCATTTTAAATTGGTGTAAGGGTCCAAATAACTAATATAACCATTGGAATATTGGTGGTCACACTAAGAAAAATTTATGAAAATGATCCAAATGTTAACTTTAATAATTATAAGAAGGATGCAAAGAAAAAGGAACCTTTTAGCAATGAATCTAGGTAATCACATAGAAAATAACTTAGATGTGAATGATATTATTTCCTAACTTTAGTGCAAAAGGAGGTGAATCTCAGTAGCCTTCATCATAAGGAAGAGAAGGAGATGACAAGACACTTTGATATCAAGATCCAGGTAAAGAATACCAAGGTAGATGTTCTATTCAATTCTAGTTCATAAGAAAATATTTGATTCGGGTGGATATTGGTGGCCACCCTCCTTTTCCACTAGCTCAACAATTGTTTATCTTATTGACAATTTTTGTGTGGTTTCTTGGGTCTCAAATTTTCGGGATCATTTCCAGTCCCTAAACTATGTTTTTGGCTATTAAAAGTGCCAAGGGTTTCCATGGCACATCATGGCCCTAGGAAAAATTTGTACTCCTTGGAAAGTTCTTTCCAATGAGCTATTATGCACCCCAAACAGACATTCTATACAATGGTTGTGCCCCTAGGAAGTTGATGTACCAACTAACCACCACGACGCCCACAAACCTTTTGGTTTTTGGTATTCTAGGGATAGGTTTTGGAACTCTAAGGTTCTTTATTTATGTTAAAAGGATATTATTTTGACCTCTTATAATAACTTTTTGTGAATGTGTATGGCCACCATCTCTCTTCCTTTAGAGATAACTACCACCATTCTAGCCAGTTTGTGTTCTACAATATTATGTTATTTATTTATTATTAGAATTTGGATTTTCACAATATTATTATGCTTGCTACCATATTTTTCTATATGTGTGTTCCTTTTATTTCCCTACCTTTCATTCCATTCCGTGTACAAGCTATATTACTGGTATTATAGGAATCTTCTCCTTTACTTTTTAGTGTACTTCCCCGATATGGGCAATATAAAGAGATTCGGGTATTAAGCTAGTTTCACTTGGGAATGATTACTATTTCCAACCCAAGTGACCTCACATGGGAGAAGGAAAAAATTGTAATACAGAAGGAGATCTTATTAAGTCATTTCTCAAGGAACCACTCATCCAATAGAGGAATGAGATGATGGAAAAAATTGCTCAAATACTTTGAAGACTACTGACAGTGGTTGAGACACCTTCAACAAGTAGTAATTGTAGAAATTATGATGTAGATTTGCAAATGATTATGAAGTTTTAATCAAAATAACAAGACACAAACCTACTGTGCTACTCCATGGACATTAATTCACAATTTAGAACAAAAATCTCATAAATGAAATAAGAAATCACACATGCAAATAGTATTTTTAGTGGAGAAAATAAAGTGCTAAATATCCCAATGCATCTTTGCATTAATCTGATGAATAGAGATGTATTACAATTTCTTTTCTCAACTGAGCATAATTTGCAAGAGAATAATCTATCTCTTTGCTCACCGAGAATATCTGACTTAGACTTAGTCAAAATTTTCCTCTTCTTGAGCCCATATTTCCTTCAAAAAATCCTAAGAAATTAGGCCCCTATTATTTAGTAATTTATCCAAAATGGATTGTGCAATTACCAAGGTTGATCATCTAACTGCATGTAACACTTGTACACTCAAGACTAGTCTACAACTGATGTTACACTGCCTTGGAAACTCCACCATAGCTGGGGAAATCAATTTTTTTGCATGCACTAGCTAGTTTGGGCTGATTGATTAGTTAACTGGATGATCATTAAGTTTGAATGAAGTCCCACTTCTTAACTGACCTTCCGCTAGTTCCTCCAAAAGTTGGAGCTAGTTTAACTGAAAACAACTTGAGATAAATGAACTTGATTGCTAAAAATTAGCAATCACACATGTTGAACTGAACTCTAACTCTTCCAACTCAAATTTACTAAGTAAACTAAGTGACACAAGAAATGTCACATAACTTAACTGCATCCAGGTTACCTTTTGATGTGGAAATTCGAATTTTCTCAATTTAATCAAGGCAAAATCAAATTGAGAATTTCTTGTTGCATTTTTAAACACTCCCTCTTAGTAAGAAAGGTTTATAAATCACCCCTATCCTGCACTTGTGGAACTCAAGCTTTCCTCTTAACAAGGCCTTTGTCAAAATGCTAGCATCTCGTTCCTTTGTTGGAATGTACTACAACAACATTATCCACCTCTGTACACAATCTTGTAAATGGTGATATCGGATATTAATATGCTTGGATCTATAGTGAAAAATAGAATTCTCAGATAGCTTGATGCAACTCTAATTATCATAGTGTATCATAGTTAGATCCATCATCTTATCAAACAATCCAACAAGTATCCTTCTCATCGAGATCGCCTCACATCCTGCTTGACTTGCAGCAATGTACTATGATTTTTTTGAGTTGAGTGCCACAAATATTTGCTTCCTGATGTACCATGAAATAGTTGCAAACCCAACACGGAAAATTAAAATTGATGTACTCTTTCAGTATGATGGACTCCCTACCTAATCTACATCTATGAATCCACATAGCTTCACTCCCTTTGTCCATCTATACCATAGTCCAAACTAGGTAGTGCCTCTGAGGTACTGTAAAACATTCTTAGTTTCCTTCCAAAATAATTTGGTTGGCATAACCATAGCTTGGCTCAGTTTTTTTATTGCATAAAACATATCTAATCATGTGTTCATAGGATACATTAGTGAACCCACTAGCTGTCGATAAATGGAAGCATCCACTCCCTCACCTAAAGTGCCATCCTCCTTCTTCTAGTTGGTTGCTAGAGGTGTCTCCATGGGTTTGTAACTCTCCATGCACAATCTCTGTAATATCTCATTTTCATACTTGCCTTGAGAGACAAATAGTTCCCCATCGTCTTGCCATACATCCAACCTGAGGAAGTAGTTCATGCGACCCATGTCCTTCATTTCAAATTATCTTGCAAGGTCTTCCTTGGAAGATCTGATCAGTTATTCATCACTAGTTAAAATCAAATCATCAACATATACAACAATAATGAGAAATTTACCTTCTACCAAGATATGATATAGATTTGCATCTGCCTCACTTTTGGTGAAGCCCAAACTAGTGAGATAGCTATCAATCCTTATGTACCAACCATAGGGTTCTTGTTTGAGACCGTACAATGCTTCCTTAAGTCTACAGACATGAGACTCTCGATCCAAAGTCTCAAAGCCTTCTAGTTGCTCGATGTACACCTCCTCCTCAATAACTCCATTGAGGAATGTTGTTTTTACATCCATCTGGTGGATCTTCCACCCCATCTTTGTAGCCAGAGTAATAATTGATCTCATGAATGATTAACTTGCTATTATAGCAGAGGTCTCCTCATAGTCAATTCCCTCAACTTGAGAGTACTCCTTGGCCACAAATTTGGCCTTGTACTTTTCTATTCTTTTTTATGTTTCCTACTTAACCTTGAACATCCATCGTGAACCCATAACTCATCTATCTACTAGTCTTGGGACCACTTCCCAAACACTACTCTTTATAATGGATTTGTATTCCTCCACCATTGGATCAACCCATACAAGTTTCTCTACTACTTCCTCCAAATAAGACGTCTAAGTCTCTAGAATCTCAATCATTAGAACCATGTAGCCAATATACTGATCAGGTGACCTTATCGACCTACATTGATTTGAAGGAGCACCCACATTCTCCCTCACATCCTGCACAAGTCTCTAAGGTTCCTTGGTTCTTTTTTTCCTTCTCTATATGGTTTTTCTTGAGTGATTTCCTCCACCCTCTACTCCTCAAATTGTGGTTTATCCACAACTTCCTGAGGTTCCTCCTTTGAAGCTAAAATATCTTCTTATGGTGTGATCTTAAGCTCCCTCTCAAGAGAGCACCACATCACTTTCTCCTCGTCAAATTTTACATCCCTTTGCACAACTATCATTCTGAGAGATGGAAGGTACACATGATAATTGTGGGGAGCTTCTATGAGACTCACAAATACCCCCAACTTTGTTGTCATATCTAGCTTCTTCCTTGATTCTTTGGAGACATGGCAGTAAAAAGAGGCTCCAAAAATCCTAAAGTGTGACACGTCTGGCTTTCTCCTTGAGAAATACTCCTTCGATATAATTGTGCCTAGAATCCAAAGAGGACTCTGGTTCTACAAATAGACTATTGTGTTGCATGCCTCATCCCACAACTGCATAGGTAGGCCTTGGTCATGCAACATCACCCTTTCTTCTCCCATAATGCTATTGTTATTTCCCTCAGCCACCCCATTCTGATGTGGGTTTTGGGGTGTTGTTAACTCTCATCAAATGCCTTCTTTTGCACAAAAACATTTAAATTCATTCGACATGTACTCTCACCCATTATCGCTCTTGAGAACCTTCACCTTCTTGTCGATTTCTTTCTCCATCGGTGCCTTGAATTCTACAACTTTGAGAATGTCTCATCTTTCTTCTTCATGAAGAAGATCCTGCACTTTCGTGAGAAGTCGTTAATAAAAATTACAAAATATTTGTGCCTAGAAGTGGAGGTTATCGAGAAGGGTCAGAGTGGATCCTTTCTAGGACTAAATGTTCTTTGTTGTCTCGATCATGGAATGTGTATTTTGTGTACTTACCCAAAGTACATCCTTTGCATACATCTCCATGCTCAAGTTCTCCTTTGGGGAGGCCTGTAGTTATCTATTGCATAATCTTCATGACACCATGATGTAAATGGCCAAGTCTTTTATGCAAAATTTCACCAACATCATGGCTCTGCACCTTCTTCACATTTATGCTTTATTCAACACAATATTCCATGTCTAGCTTATACATGTTCTTCACATGAACCCTAATCTGCTTCACCTATCCTGTGGTTATGTGCCTCAGGAATGCCTTTCCTTTGTTGAAGATCACATCATAACCATGGTCTTCCAAAACTGCAATAGATATGAGATTTGTCTTTAGTCTTGTGATGAACATGACATCCTTGATCCTAAAGGGGATCCCAAATCCCTCTAAAAGGTGATTGTACCAATCCTGATTGAATTATTCCTTCCATCATTCCCCACCTCAATGTGCATTTGAAATTCTTTTTCCTCCAGGTCATAAAAAAAATATCTACACCCTGTTATGTGGAACGGTGCTCCTGAGTCCAAGTACCACACGCCCCCCATCATTGTTTTGGTCATGCACACAATGAGGGTAAAGTCAAGCTCGAATTGTGACGCCAAGGCTTCACCTTCCTCTCTTCTTGAGGTCCTCCTTCTTTCCTTTTTGTGTGGAAACTTCTTGGCATAGTGCCTAAATTCATGACAATAGAATCATTAAATTTTGGAAAAATTCTTTTTTCTTGCCCCCTTGGCTGGACTCTAGTTTGGATTGAGATTTCTTCCCTTTTCCCTTCATTTCCTTTCCATCCAATGCAATTTTTTCTTCATTCTCGCCCTTGGATTAAGTCCCATCTCTATTATTCCACCTTATTTCCTCCTGTACCAAATCAAACCATAAGCATTCCCAATTTGGTAGTTTATCCCTCCCATTCACTAAATCTTGATAGTTATGCCAGCTCTTGGCAAGGGCTAGAAGGGCTAGGCTTACCAAGTCTTCCTCAGGGGCATTAAAACTAACCCTGCCAATTTCATCACGACATTGTGTGAACTTGCTCCAATACCGCGGACTAGTGTCATTTTTATGCATCTTGATACTTTGAGGATTATCCTTGAGCACCAGCTTCCTCTAGTCACTATTATTCTTGAATAATTATGTTAGTGTTTTCCCCCACTGCAAACAGAGTTTTTTTCTGATGGATATTTAAGAGAATGTGATCCTGTACTCCCTCCAAGATTATTCTCCTCACCTTGGCTACATCTTTCTTCCACTGAGCAAGGTGTAGAGCCTCTATTCTACACCTACTTATCTACCATTTTCCTTATCTTTCCTTATCTTTTGCCTCATTTTCACCATAAAACCACCCAGATCATTACATTAGGTGTTATTA
>APFE030439629.1:19783-31533 GCA_000404065.3 Pinus taeda | reverse complement strand
CAAACAAGTGAATGATCGTAATATCAATATTATGAAAATGTAATTTAGTAATTGGTGAACATTAGATAAAATATAAAAGACAATACACGCGTTGGAAATAAATTAGATAGAGATAGGAAAAATAAGGAATTAAATAAAATAGAAAAATGGAGAGAAAGAGAGAGAGAGAGAGAGGGAGAGAGGGGGGGAGAGAGAGAGAGAGAAAGGATTCAAACAAGTGAATGATTGTAATACCAATTTTATGAAAATGTACTTTAGTAATTGGTGAACATTAGATAAAATATAAAGGACAATACACGTGTTGGAAATAAATGAGATAGAGATAGGAAAAAGAAGGAAATTAAAAAAAGAAAAAAGCAGGAGAGGAAAGAGAGGGAGAAGGGAGAGAGAGAGGAGAAGAGCAGGGGAGAAGAGGGGGAGAGGGAGAGGGGGGGGAGAGAGAGGGGGAAGAAGAGAGGGGGGAGAGAGAAGAGAGAGGGGAGGGAGGGAGACGGGGAGAAAAGAGGGGGAGGGGGGAGAGAGAGGAGAGAGACGGAGAGAGAGGAGAGAGAGAGGAGAAGAGAATTCAACCAGTGGAAATGATTGTAATATCAATTTTTTTGAAAATGTACTTTAGTAATTGGTGAACATTAGATAAAATATAAAGGACAATACATGCGTTGGGAATAAATATGATAGAGATAGGAAAAAGAAGGAATTAAATAAAATAGAAAAATGGAGAGAGAGAGGGGGGAGAGAGAGAGAGGGGGATTCAAACAAGTGAATGATTGTAATATCAATTTCTTGAAAATGTACTTTAGTAATTGGTGAACATTAGATAAAATATAAATGACAATACACGTGTTGGAAATAAATGAGAGAGAGATAGAAAAAAGAAGGAATTAAACAAAATAGAAAAATGGAGCGGGAGAGAGAGAGAGACAGAGGGGGTGGGGGGAGAGAGGGTGTGTGTGTGAGAGAGAGAGACAGAGAGAGAGAGAGAGGATTCAAACAAGTGAATGATTGTAATATCAATTTTTTGAAAATGTACTTTAGTAATTGGTGAACATTAGATAAAATATAAAGGACAATACACGCTTTGGAAATAAATGAGATAGAGATAGGAAAAAGAAGGATTAAATAAAATAGAAAAATGGAGAGAGAGAGAGAAGGGGGGGGAGGTGGAGAGGGGAGCAGAGAGAGAGAGAGAGAGAGAGAGGATTCAAACAAGTGAATGATTGTAATATCAATTTTTTGAAAATGTACTTTAGTAATTGGTGAACATTAGATAAAATATAAAGGACAATACACGTGTTGGAAATAAATGAGATGGAGATAGGAAAGAGAAGGAATTCAATAAAATAGAAAAATGGAGAGAGAGGGGGGGGAGAGGGAGAGAGAGGTAGAGAGAGGGGGAGAGAGAGAGAGGATTCAAACAAGTGAATGATTGTAATATCAATTTTTTGAAAATGTACTTTAGTAATTGGTGAACATTAGATAAAATACAAATGACAATACACACATTGGAAATAAATGAGATGGACATAGGAAAAAGAATGAATTTAATAAAATATAAAAATGGAGAGAGAGAGAGAGAGAGAGGGAGGAGAGAGAGGGAGCGAGGAGGAGGAGGAGGGAGAGAGAGAGGAGGGAGGGAGGGAGGGAGGGGGGAGGGAGGGAGAGGGAGGGAGGGAGGGAGAGGAGGAGGGAGAGAGAGGGGAGAGAGAGGGAGAGATGGAGAAGGGAGAGAGAGAGGGAGAGAGAGGGGGGAGAGAGAGAGAGAGAGAGAGAGGAGAGAGAGAGAGAGAGAGAATTCAAACAAGTGAATGATTGTAATATCAAATTTTTTAAAATGTACTTTAGTAATTGGTGAACATTAGATAAAATATAAAGTACAATACACACATTAGAAATAAATGAGATGGAGATAGGAAAAAGAAGGAATTAAATAAAATAGAAAAAAGGAGAGAGAGAGAGAGAGAGAGAGTATATTTCATTGTAACTTGAATACTAAATGGCCTTTTGGTCAAATAGGTGAGGATTCATAAGGAACCATGAGCTACATTTTAATTAGATATTGTTAAAATGAGAACTACTCATATATTAAAATGTTGGTTACCCCATTTGAATTTCTGTTGTGAAATATTCATGTTATGATGTGTTTAGTTTATTGTTATGAAAAATCTATGTCTGAATTTTCTACTCTCATTTTTGTTTAATGTGTTTCTTTGTGTGTGTTAATGGTGAAAATTAAGATGGAAAGGAGAAAATATTGTGTGTGAACTATTGTTTTTCTTGGCCATACTCAATATGATACATGTAGATGGATTCATGGTTAAAATGGAGAATTCGTTATTGTCTGTGTTATTCCCTCCCCCCGCCTTTTTTTAACCCAAAGGAATTGATATTTGGGTCAGTCTTATACTCGAATGACACAGGGTTGATTTAGGCCACTACCACTATACCTCTAGAGGCCTACCCTGTCCTCCTCTCCATATACTAGGTCACAACCAAGGGATTGAACCCTGGATCTCCTAGTTTGCATGATAACACATCATTTTGATCACCAATTGATTTTCCCCCTTGGGACCATCATTGTTTATGTTAACCTTGCTCATAAATTTTCTTTCCTATTAGTACTTGATGTTTTAATGGTTGACGTGTTATTTTAATTTTGAGAGATAGAAATATATATTATAACTCTACATATTTACTTCACAATTTATTTCTTTCTTAACAAATAAACATTTCCAATAGTTATCTATTCACCACCATTCATTTTGTTGTAGATGGTTATGATTATATGACTATTACATTATTCTAGAGGGTTTCTTTAATTTGTGATTAGGCATAAGTAATGCTCTCTAAGGCCAATTCATCATTGAGCTATAGTCCATGTTTTTATATATAAATAAGAAGTACAACATATCTTAAGGAACACAAATAACAAAATAGTGTTAAAGTACAAAAGGAAAAAAACCATAAATATTCACATATATGTGTACTAATTTATCAGAAAGGTAAAGCACCTTGCTAACTATCATGTGTTTGTGTGTAACATTCCATTTGAAGAATATACATGTTTTGGTTCATTCCAAGTTAGAGATAAAGGTAAAGCATTGTACTAACATACACATACACAAATAAACTTAAAATTGAGCCTTCCATTTCACATTGTATGCACAAAATATAAAAAAACAATATAGATTTATAAAGGGTTGACACAAGGGAAACCTATCCCTCTTGATATTCCTAAGAATTAGAATAGAAGTGAACAATAGAAAATAACTTACACTGTTTTTATTCCACAAAATAATGTAGCCTTTAGGGCCACCAACTAAATCTAGGCTAAAGCCATGAACATGGATATAAAACATAAATCTCTTGTATAATATCAACACCATATAACTAAAAATTTGTAGAAGAACAATTATGATCCAATGGGGGTCCTAGAGTTACCCCCTCCTTATAGTGACCAAGCTTGTGTAAGCTAGGAGTACCAACTAGGCTAGAAAAAGGTTGAAGTGGGTACTATGGAATTAGAATTGGGTTCTTTGGGGAAACTTCGATGCTCTCGACCATTCATGCTCAATTACATGTTCAACTCCCTCTGCAACATGTTTAACATAAATTTGGATACCAAACACCCCTTGAAAAAATCCTTAAATTTCCTCTCAAAAGTTAAGAATTTTTCTAGATATACAATCTCAAACTACTTTGGGGTGATGGGTTAATGATGCAGGAGCAGGCGACTCAGAGAAAAGCCTGTAGTTTCTATGTTTTTTCCAGTTAAAAATATGTTTTTTCTTTTCAGTTAAAAAAAAAAAAAAAAAAAAAAAAAAAAAAAAAAAAAAAAAATCTATCTTTTCTTTTAAAAGTAGGATCAGAATTGATAATAAAACTTGCTAAATTGTAAAAGCCATTATGTAAAAAGTTGCTTTGAAGCCATTATGTAAAAAGTTGCTTTGTACTAAATAAGATTATGCATTATGAATAAAAGAGGAATTGGGGCCGCCAAGCAGGGAGGCGAGTCCAGTGGTTTTGTAACTAATTCTCTCTTATGCAATGAATAGAATGACTTATTGAGAATGGCAATCGAATCGCCAAAGGTCTGAGAAGTGTGCTGTCTTAACATGCGTTTTAATGAATTTCATGTGACATAGTTTTATGAGCAGAAGGTTTGGTTGATGAAGAAATATTGATGAGCCAGTGCGCGGAGCCATTATAAGTCTGAAATCATTAAAGATCTGGGTGTTAAGGCTGCGTAGGACAGTGGAAATATCAGTTAGAACTCGGCCCATTTCCAGTTAACGAATTGTAGAACCGTAAATGCTATAGCTGCGTGGGGTTTTTTTTATTATTCCTTGGTCTCCATTCCCGTGGATTCATTGAAACCCGTGGACCTGTGCATCTTACTGCTGGTCGCGTGCACCTTAATTAAGTTCAGGGCTGTGTGGGTTTATGATTATAATTGCTAACTGTGTGGATCAGCATTATGACTGTTGTGCGTGCATATAAATATATGGCATGTATCGTATGGCTATGGTTATTTATAAGTTGATTATAATTGATGTGTGTTTGTCATATGAGGCCATGAATAACACAGTCGCAGGTGAATTATGTGTTTGTCATTATGAATATATATCATATATATAAGTTGTCCATTGAATTGATGTGCGCATATCTTGTGTTACCAAGAATCACACCACCGCAATTGGATTCTGAGTTTGGCATTAAAATAGTTGTGCGCCTATATATATATCTATATGTTGTGTGTGCATGGTAGCAGGCAGGGCCTCTGTTCCTCCGCCATAACTGTGTGCATCAATGAAGTTGATTCCAATCTAATTTAATTGAAGAGATGTTTTTGAATTGAACAAAGGAATGAAGTTATTAATTTAATGACTGATGTTTTGAGAGTAGAAGAAAAGGAAGTTGACTCCGTCATTGAGGAACTCGCTATCAAATTAGGGAGTTTATCCCTAACGCCTGCAACCCCGCCATTAGTTAAGCCACCATGGCCTTCATAGTCTAGTACATTTCAACCTATATGAAATACCTCATCTCATGAGTTTTGCAGTTTCCTAGGTCTTGGACCCGACAATGAGCCTTCATTTGAATCCTTTCCGCATTAGTGCCCTCCCAAAACATTTAAACTTCCTTATCTACATCCTCAGTGGAATCCTTACCATTTGATGACAATTGATATGGGAATTGGCTTCATGCATGATCCATATCTCACTTCACATGCATCACATAACAATGCCCATAGTTCCAATTATGCTTGGAGAGGCTGGGACCAATTTTTCCCTTTGCTAGTTCATCTGCATGTGGGCACCATTAAAGCCAAAACCCTTGCTACTAAAAAACCAAAATTTCAGACCACCATGGTTGTGAGAGTTCTAGTACCTGGTTCTTATCCCTTGGAACTATTAGAGCAAGGTGAGGATTCCATAATTAAATTAACCACAAAATAAAAAAATAAAATAAAATAAAGCATTCAAAGAGAAGAGATGCAAAACCATGCCTTGAAATAGGCCAACTACCAACTGGGCAAGAAACTTAGAGACTACATCCACCTTTACAGATAATATTGCATTCATGTTTGGTGTCATGTCATGAGTTCATATCCATGATAATATAAATCATTTGGGGGTCTTTTTGAAATGCCACCACACATGATTCCAACTAAGTTGGCTTCCTCCCTTATGCAAGGCATTAATGGTTGTCACCCACATGCTAAGGACTAGAGGTGGGGTTTTATTCTAGATACAGCAAAGGTGACAATCAAGGAAATCAATACTTTTTCAGCCCCTTAACCACTTGATGAACTCCTTCCTAGGCAGCCATGCTTGTAATGAATCTAATCCCATGTACCACCTCACCCTCCACCTCATGAATTGCATCACAACCTTGGCCTAAAACTTACTCAACCTCCTCATAGGATGATTGGTTTCACATTAATTTAATAGAACCTCCTCATATTGTGATTACTCAAGTTCAAATGGTATACAAATCGTGATTAATGAGGCTACTCTCGATTGATCAATAACTTATTCTAAGTATTATATGTTTTTTCATTTCCGAGTATCTTTTCTAATCAATTTTTCTTGAATATGGGCGGGATTTCTTGGAAGCATAAGTTTTCATTGTGTGATACATAGAATTCGAGTGGCTGATGGATTTTTAAGGTTTTGGATCCACTTATGCTTTCAAACACATATTTTAAACAACTAAAATTCATGATCTTTCGAAAAATTGTATCAACACATTCTAGTTGAGAGGAACAAAGGCTATGCCTTAATCAAATGAAGCCTATTAATCATGATGATTATATTTACAACAAAAATAAACCAAAAAAACTGTAATACAAATATTTAAATATTGAAAAGAACCATTATAAAAAGAGTGTTTAAAAAAAATCCCTATAATGTTTTTTACTTACTAAACTAGAATGCCCAGCAAACTATATCCTCCTAAATATTTTGGCATAATTCACAAAATATTCTAAAAATTTCCATTCAAATATACGCATAAATAATAATAAGTAAAAAAGCCATCAATAAAAATATTGAAATAAGAAAGTATCTATTATAATTAATTAAAATAATAATAATAATAAATAACATTGAAATCCTCAATGGGGCCGAAAAAAGGCATTTTGAGTGATTTGATGGGGGCCTCATCATCCTCACACATCCATTGGTTGGTGAGATGAAACGTGACCGACATGCTTCTTTTTACATTGAAGCATCGAGATTTCTGGAGATGCTGAGTGATAAATAATATAGGGAGAAGGGTGGTGAGCATTGTTGGTTAAGGAAGGGTATGTAGCTATTGTTGGTAGGATTTTATGTGCATTTGCCTTTGCAAGGTGACACACTAGTGGTGCCACTCCCTGTGAGACAAAAAATTACACAAGCCAGAGGAATTTTAGTCAGTGTTTTTCTTTTTAAATGCAAATCGAAAAGCTATTTTTGAGTGGGTGTGGCATCTAGGATTGAAGGGGTAATATCTTGGTGATGATGGTGTTGCAGTAGTTTCATGGAATTTGTAGTGGTAGAATTTTCACTTTGGTAAGTTTCAATTATTTTGAATTAAATCAGGAGTCTATTCACTTATCTTGTTGGATTTCACATTTTGGTCGATTGGTTGTGAGAATTTTTCTAGGAACTAGCTAGGAAACTCATCGACAGGATTAGGTTAAGGTCTTTCGTGACGAGTTTGCACGTTAATCTTCAAGGTGTTGATAGTGGACATTGGTGCACTGACAATGTTTGGAAGGCAACAACACACTGCAAGGTTTGGGGAGTGAAGTGTTTATCTATAAAGGTTATCTTACTGTTGGTAGTGAACTATGACTCTTGGGGTGCTTAGCCATCTCCCTAAGAGCTTAGAGTGGAGAGTAAAGAGGTGATGAGAATTATGAGGGCTTGGGAGGTGTATTGGTTTTGTTTCTTGCGGGGTGGGTAGGGTGAATGGGACGATTGGGCTCCATGTATGTCAGGGGGGGCATGCTTGTTGTGGAGGGCGTGCTTGGGGCCATGGAGTCATTCATAATGAATCTAACCATGACATAGAGGAAGAAGTGGACCAATCAATGGGCCTTTCTCCTAGTTGAGTTGAGCTTCCTTCTTCCTTTGATGCATTGGACGAGTTCCTTAATCAAATTACAATTCTTTTGGAGCAACTGGCTCAAGACAAGTATGATTATAGGAATGAATCTATAGGGTTCATGAACAATCTCCAATAGAACCAATGGTGGATGAAGGATGTAATGGTGTCATTGAGGAGAGGTAAAAAATGAATCCATGACAACAACAAGCCTGGAAGGTCTTCCATGAGGTCTTCCATCCTCCTCCACCTCCAAAGAATGAGGAAGGTGGCCCAACTCTGGTTCTTCATCACAACCAATGATGAAAATCAGTTGTTTTAAGGTACTTGGGACTTTTGGTCATTTTGAGTTATCAGTATATGACTCTGTAATGTCATTAGCTTGGTTGTAATTTGGGTTTTCTTTCATCTTTAGGCCAACAAGTCCTGTAGGAATGAGGCCTATATTTTTGGTTTGTGGAGTTTATCATGATGTAGCATGAATATAAATTAATAGAAAAGTTGTTTAAAAAAAAACCAAAACCAAGAAAACAACATTGAAAAGGGAAAAATAAATAAATTATCTTTTCTTCATATAGAACAAATCAATTAAAAAAAATCATTTATTCAAAAAAATATTTAATAAGTGTCCACAGGGTCTTGGATAGATGATGGTCGGGTACTCTGTTGAGGCACTCCTTGATGTGAAGTCACTTGTTCAATTCCTAGTCATGATTGGGGTTATATATTGGACATGATGAAGATGTAGCCCTACCAAGCTTGTGAAAATAAAAATAAAAATATTTAATAAGTAAAAATACCTAATTAATTTAAACTCTTCAAAAAGTCTATAAAAATTAGAAATAAATGTAAATAAATAAATTCATAAATGCAAATAACTCTTCCAATTTAAAATAAATATTATAAAATATAAAAAGAAATAATAATAAATTATAATAGTAAAAAAATTATGAAAATAAATGTCTATTTGTATGTTAAAATATAATAAAGTAATACATTCTTGATTTACATGTTATAAAATTTGTGATTAAATTTATTAAATTAATTGTATTTTATGATGATGATGATTAACATCCACTAAGACCAATATGGTCTATTGGACCTTAAGAAAGAAGCGCTTAATTGGGATTATTTAAAATTTTATTTCTGTGATAAAAAAGGAGGGAAATAAGCATTTCGAGGTCACCATAGTTTTGCTGACTGAACAAGTCAAGGAGGTTGGTCGTGGGGAAAATTTCATGGAAATAAGTGCAGATGTGAGTAAGGGCCAGACAATCCAAGAGAAAGTGTTTCTCATCTTCAACTCTCTTAGTATCGTAAATAAGGCATATTCTCTCATCCCAAGTTATCTTGGGAATAGACCAATGACTGATTTCAGTCCAGAGATCCTTGCAATATTCATTCTCTTCTTATCATTGGTTAAGAAAGAAAGGTAACCCTGGTTAGCAAGTGTGTGGTTGACAACCTCCTTCTAGCATCTTAACATTCTTTTTCCCTATAACTCCTTATCACTACACATATTATCCTTAAATTTGGAAGGAATGACATTTTTAATAATATCCGTATTCCCCAATATGATCTCCTCCTTTATCTCCCAATGATCAAGCCAAGACTTGGCATCCTTATGCACCCTTTCTTTAGTTGAAAGTAGTTTTGACTAGAGTTAGAATCAATTTTGGGGAGTCTCTTGGCTTCCATGTTGTACAACTTTTTCTTATATAGCAAATACCTAAACATAGTTATGCATTCAATGGGGGAAAGGCTAGCCTCAATTAAAAGAATAAGATAGAGAGTATTACCTTTAATCTTGACGTTGTAGGTTATGAATTTCTTTTGTATCATTTCAATCTTTCTCCATGAATCACTATATAGATTACAACTCCACACCTAACAACCATATAAAATAACAAGGGTGACGAGAGTCTCGAAGAGGATTTTTTTTACTCCAGACCCAAAGATTATTCATCTTACAATTGTTTTCAAGCTCATAGTAAGCTTTCTAACCTCCTATAATCCTTTTCTCAATGTTATAGTTCTAGTTAAGCCGATGTGGATGTCAATACCTAAATATTTGTAAGAAGAAACATTCTCTAAGTGTTATCATAAATGAAATTATCATAGGCGATCTTTTTGGATTTAATAACCATAACTTTAGTCTTTTCAGTATTAACAGTCATACCCATCTTGGAACAGTAATCATGGAGGGTTTTAAGCTGTTTATTGAGGATGTCGGGACTCCTGGCCAGAAAAATGATAGCATCATCATAAAGGAGAAGATTAATGACTATGCCAACAAGCTTTGGTCCTTAACAACCAACAACTTCTAAGCATTCCTCAAGCTTTTCAATGTAAATGCAAAAAAGGGTAGGTGATAGGGGATACCCTTTCTTAACACTCATGTTGCATTTAATATTAGTAGAGAAACCCTTGGTGGTCTTAAGATTGGCAATAAAATTCTCATATAATCTAATAACAACAAACCTTAACTCAGGAGGAACCATAAACTTATCGAGTCTTCTCCATAACTTCTCTCGAGGAACCATGTCGAAAGATTTCCTAAAGTCAACAAAACAACATAAGAGACGAGTCGTAATGTTACAACAATCCTCGACAATGATCCTAAGAGTGACAAGGTAGTCGATCGTAGAGTGAGTCCTTCTAAAACCAACTTGCCTAATGTCGCTTTTACCATGGATTTCAAGCCAAGTACTAATCTTGTTTTCTAGAATGAGCCCATATAGTTTCGCTAAAATTTGGCTAATCATGATAGTCCTATAGTTAGAGGGAACATTGTTATCCCCACTTCTAAATATGGATGTGATAAGGCTTTGGATCCACAACTTAGGGAAGCCTTGTTTAACATCCAAGTTGAGGAGATTGCGTAGTCTAACTATAGATGAAATAATTTTTATTGTTATTTTTTGGGTCAATTTTGTTCGAAATCCGGCAGATATTTTTAAGAATCATAAGTTTAAGTAGTTTAATCTACAAACTTAGAGTGCGTCAAAGGTTTTTTTAGGGTGCGGAATTCATTTATGTATGCAAGAGTGCATTTTAAACAACAAGAAATAATAATCTTGCTCTAAATTGTATTGTGGATTCCGACCAAAAAAAAAATCGTCTATTAGTTACATTGCTCTTTTTATAAATGTGTATTTGTGCTTATTTTTTTAACCACCTTCCTAACTTCCAACGCTAATATTTCATTCTTACCAAATCCATTATTTGCCTCACCATCTTAAACCTATCAACATTTGTCAACCATTTAATTAATATAAGTAGACTAATAAATAGTGTATGAGAATCTACAAATTTTGTAAAGAGAACAACTAACTATATTCCGATCCAAAATTCATAGTTATACTAAATCTTAACATATTTGAATGGAGAAATGTATGGACAGTTTGTACCCTTAGTAAAAAAAGTTTCTATTTCAAAATTATTTTTAATATTAATTTTTTTAAAACATAAGAAAATAATTATTTTAAATTAATATGTGTGGTGTGTGTGTGTGTGTGTGTAAGGAAAGAAAGAGAAATAAAATATTTCAATGTCGATGAGGCTAAAGATAGCCTATGGGACAAATTGCTTCACTATTTGATTCTTGTATTCAGCCCTTATTCCTATGAAGCCTCATAATAAACGCTCCAAACTTCTCAACAAACCCCTCACTGAATAAATTTAGAATATCTGCATAACTTTCCATTGTCTTTGAAGGCCTTACATTCTAAAATGAAATGCTTTTGTGTTTCCACTTTTCCGGAAGAGCAAAAAAAATATACTCTTTCTTCCCACACTTATTTTGACCTTTTCGAGTGCCTTGTTTCACAACGGAGTTGATGAGAATTAGTCATTAACTCAGTGATAAGAATTTTGGCTCTCCATGAATTATTGGCCCCTATGTACGTTTTTGTTGATGATTATGAGTGTGATTAAACTCTTCAATATAGTGTTTTTTCTTTCTCCCTAGCTTCTTATCCTAAGTACACTTGTGGAACTTACCCATAACAAAAACTTTTATCTCTTATCCATTAGAGGAATTTGACCCTCGAGTCACACAGGGTCAATTTGGCCACTACCACTGTACCTTTGGGTCTGTCACAATCCTCTCCATAGATCAGATTACTCTAGAGTCTTAGACATTTGAATCTTGGATA
>APFE030439629.1:1500-18879 GCA_000404065.3 Pinus taeda | reverse complement strand
TGACTAGGTTTTGTTACAATACCATAGGCTAATATTATGACTAATCAATACCATACGCTCAAAAACCATAACTTATTTCACAATCAAAATATTTTATAACAATATGATACAATTATTAATCATGGATATTCACCCCCACTTTATTATGGATATTATTAACATGTAAATATGTTTTGTTACAATACCATGGGCCAATATTATGGCTTATCATTACCACATGCCCAAGAAACCTAACTTATTTCACAATCATTTTTTTAAAATTTAATTTTATAACATTTTTAAATTAATTATAAATTGAAAATTGTTATAATTACTTTTGAGATATATGTAAACCCTCTATCCTCACTACTACTAAAAAGATTCCCATAAAAATTAAATCAAGGTTTTAATCAAATTAAAAAAGAGAATATTTTTACATATAAAAATGTGAAATTTATATAATTTCAATAAAATTATTACGAATCAACATAGATTATTCTAACTAAGGATCCAAGCGATGAGATGAAGCATATTGATTAACAATAATACAGGTAAGATAGTGCATGCTTGTTTTAAGTTTTTCGTTATTGTATTTTCTTCGACATGATTGATCCAAAATATAGGTTTAATATTTTACAACCAATTGAGTTTTTTTAATTTAGATACTTTCTTAAACGCAATATAATGGGATCAAATTTACAAGAGAGAGAGAGAGAGAGAGATTGGGGGTGAGAGACAAAGGGAGGTGGGAGAGAATGATAGAGAGGGGAAGGAAGAGAGAGAGCACTCAAGAGAGAGGGAGAGATATGTAGTTGGAGGGGGACAGAGAGGGAGGGAAAAAGAAAGACATAAAGGGAGAAAGGTGGACAGAGAGAGAGAGAGAGAGAGAGAGAGAGAGAGAGAGAGTATGTTTGGGGGGTGAGATAGAGAGAGGGAATAAGAAAGAGACACATAGATACACATACAAATATTATATAGTATTATATAACCAACCTAGATCCATCTTAACCCTGAATCTATCAAGCGCCGAGAAGGATCAAATATATCAAGGTGCAAAAGTGTTTTTTGAGTGCAAAACTTGAGGAAAGGTTTGCACCTCGAGAGATTTGATCCCTCTTGGTGCTTGTATAACAATGATTTAAGAATTTTACAAGGTGTTAAATCTATTTACAATTTAAATAATTAAAAATTATGTTCTCAATAAAAATTATATTATCAAATTCTAATTAAAATACAAAAATATATTAATTAGAGTGACATTTTAATTTAACAAAACAATAAGTAAAATTTTAATTATTTTTAAGTAGTCATTATCCATTCAATTATCTTGCTATGAAATTAAATGTTGGAACTAGTCGTATTGGATTTAAATTTGAATGATTGTATTTAGAGACTCATTCTATAGCCCAATATGAGAGAGATGTATAATTACTTCTGTACTCTACTCAACATCAAATTGACACTTGTAAAAAAATATGTATTACCTAAATAAAAGAACAATGTGACTATAATAAAAAATGAAAATGAAAAAATATTTTGGTTTAGTTTTAATTAAAAGTATTATAGGACATCAAGAACTCCACTTTCATTATGAGTCTATTCTGAAATTATGAGAGTCTATGAAGTAAATGTAAAAATATTTCACTCTCAGTTTCAACCATAAATACAATATTTGAATGTTCATTTGAAGTTTTAAATAAAATATTTCCATGTCTATATAATATATATAATGATATATATATATATATATATATATATATATTATATATAATTATATATATATATAAATATATATATATATATATATATTATATATAGATAGATATATATATTGTAGTAGTGTTTTTGCAGTAATGGTGTACCAAAAAACACCTCCTTAGCAATTGGTTGTTACTTGCAAAGGAATACTTGTTGTTAATGAATAAAAAAATATAAAAAAAGACATTGCCAATGGTGAGAAGAATTCATATCCAAACACAAACTAAAACAAAGAGATAAACACATTAATAATGCTTAATGAAGCAAACAATGTTAGCTTCACTCTCACATTAAAAACAATTCTGAGTCCAAATAATTAAATTAATTAAAATCATGAAAGTTACGATTTAATCCTACCTTTCTAGATTGAGTTTGCTCATCATGGTTAGGAGTCAGTTTAGGCTTAGTTGGTTGAGAGATTCTCTCCAATTAGTTAGGCTCCTAGATTAGTGTGTTGTTGAGATATTTTCTCAACCAAGTTTGTTCAAGATAGATGCACTATCTTGAGAAAACTTCCTCATGTATTTATATGTATCATAAACATTATTTTAATAATGAGAATGAGAATGTGAGGAATGTTGTAAGGTTGAGGCCTTTTCCGCCATGTTTGGTTTTTCTATATTTCTGCTATTTATTTTATGAGTATTTTATTTATTGACTGTTAGTGGTAGAAGATGAATATGGTAGATGAATACTGAACACTTGAAGAGAATTCTTTGAGCTATGGTGCTCAAAGATCCTCATAAAGGAGGTTCATTTCTTCAATATCTTTGCAAGCTTCTCCTCTCTCTCAAATAAGTATGAAGACTCTCTCAATGGTGGATTCTTCTTTCACTAGGATGATGGGTTTCTGAGTAGCAATATGGCCAACATACTGATGCTCTTACTTCTTCTACTTCAACAATGAAATGTTGGATTTATTTGAGAGCAATTTGGCCAACATAACATTGCCCTCATTTTGGTTCTCCCATGGCCTGTTAATATATAATTTTTTGAATCTCTCTTCCCTCTCTTGGTTCATGAATGAAAATGACTTATGAGTAGGACAATATGATTCCTTTGAGGGTTGCATATCTTCAGGGACACTTGAAATCGACTATCCTTGAGTAGTACATGTCAGGGAATCCAGTTTCAAGTGTGTGAAGTGGTCCCAGAATATTGATTCATACTTTTGTTTGACCACATGACTATGTAGAAAAAATCCACACAGTTGTGAAACTATCGAAGAAAAATCTGTATAGTCGCTAATTTCTATCTTTGGATGGGTCGCACAACTCAATTTTCCATATGAGACCTTTGCAGAATTTAAATTTTTAAATTTTTATGATGTCTTCAGATGGAAAATATTCACTTGTAGTTTGTTGGATGACTTTGGGTGTCTTTTGGATTGTACAAATATATGTATGATTTTCTAGTATTAACAATTTCCCCCAAATATATGAAGTTAGGATCAAGCATATAGCCAAAATACAACACGTTTTTTGTTGTTGTAACTGAGAGTTTGCTTCACATTTTGAAAGAGAGAATAACTTGTTGCGGAGATGAGTAGGGAAAAACCCTTGACTAAGGATAAAGGATAACCATACTTTGAAGAAAACCTAAAAAGTAAAAAGTGGTTATATGAGGCGGGCATGTCCCATGCTCATTATGATGACTAGTGACAAATTCATACAACAAAACAAGAAGTAATTATGTCTAGTCAAGACTGTGGTGGCTGAAATGCTGATGGTTGATGATGATAATTGTTGATGCCCGCAGGGGTGCTTCTCGACAAATAGACTAAATTAGGTGCCCCCATGCATCGAAAAGGTGAAGCACTTCTTGAGTAAGGTGCTTGTGGATGCATGGGTGTTCAAATCTAGGTACCTCCCCTACATCACAATGTAAGCGTTGTTGAGTGAGGTGCTAATTGATGCAATGGTATTTGACTAAAAGACATAATTGCAATGGTCACGAAGTACGATACCACCCTGACATGAAAGCTTATGTTGATGTCAAATGTGAAGGGGATTGATGACATCAATGAGAAATATGATTCCCATTGTGCCACGTGAGGATGTCCTTTAAAGGAGTGGAGTATCCAAGGTACTACCTTAGTCCTAGAATATGGTTGTTGAATGTTGTGAAATGGCAACAAGAAATTCCAGTTTAATTTCTCCTTGAATTAAATTGTGAATTAAATTTGAATTCTATTCTCATAGCAACTTAAAATTATTTAATTAACTTTATTAAACTTACTCAACTTAGGAAATTCGAGTTGGAAGTCTTTCTGTTGTCATGTGTATGTTCTCCCTACTTTGTAGGAATCTAGTGTGAGTTAATTGTGAGTTGTAAAATAGAAGACTTAGTTTCATGAGTCAGCTCAGTTAAATTGGTTCTCAAACTAATTGAGAGAACAAATAGTGAGTTAACTATAAGTGGTGTCACTAATGAATTCCACCAGTGCTACTCTAGTTAATTGAATATTTACTCATCAAAAACTCATGCATGTCGATTTTGGAAAAGACCCAGTTGAGACTAAAGTGCAGGGACAATGTACTATTTGTTTTAGATTTTTCTGAGTTGCAATAATAGTGCATGCAATCAGGAACTGGTCCATGAGGGATTGTGTAATTTTTAGAGGCTTTATTTCCCTTTAAATACATACTATCCTTCATATGAATTACACATTGGAATAGAGACTTGGAGAGCTTGTGAAGAGGCTAAGCTTTAGCCTTGAGCTGTATTATGAGTTGGAGATTGATTTTGTTGAGTGCTGGGATTTCTCTAAAGAGAACAAGCATTGTAATTTCATCTTGATTTTCCATATTAATACAAAAAATATAGTGGGGTTTTGAGATGTGGCTTTCCCCATATATTTATTGTGTTAAGTGCCTTTGATTCTCTTCCTTTATTGATTATTGTTTGCTCGATGTTTATGGGCTTCCGATGTAAAGAGTAGAAGTAGATTATTGTCTCTTGCTTTAGCAAATTTCACTAGCTTGTGAATATACAAGATTTTCTACATGGTATTAGAGCTAGATTTGTAGAAATTTTCTACATAGTATCGGAGCAAGATTGTTTTTTGGGCCGAAAGTTTGCAAAGAATATCTGAGAATTTTTGCACAAATTTTTTAGAAACAAATTGTAGATCTGGATTCCTTGGGAAATGATACCCAAATTAAAAAAAAAAAAAAAAAAAAAAAAAAAAAAAAAAAAAAAAAAAAAAAAAAAAAACAGCTGAATCGAAGTTCGGATGAGGGAGATATCGCTAATTTAAAATAAACTATCTAGAGTAGATTTCAAAGTTTTGAGCTTCTAGGTTACAGGTGAAAGTTGAATTTTCAATACATACTTCAGGATCGGCAGATGTCATTCCATGGGTCGAGGCTTGAGTATGCCTTAGAAGAAAACTAGAATTTCATAGCCATGAGGGACAAGAAGGAGGCTGTGCTAGAGGACAATGGCTTGAAGGAATTTGCTGAACAAACAATTCCTAAGCCAGCATCTACTGATGCATAGAACTTGGCCGAGTGGAAGAAGTGTGTGGAAAAGGCAAGGTGGATAATCCTTCAGGGAGTCCGATACCATATTGTCTCAAGTCTCCATGGAAAGGAAACCCCACATGCTATGTGGAAAACATTAATGGAATTGTATCAGAATAACAATGATCAAAGGAAGTTGGCGCTGAAGGATAAACTTCGTAAAATCAATATGGTGAAAGACGAGATGATTCCAAAGTACTTGACCAAGTTGACTCAATGTCGGGATAAACTTGGAATTGTTGGAATCATGGTTCCATAAAGAGGATAAGGTGAGCCTTGCTCTTCTTAGACTCCAAAAGGGTTAGCATAGTTATCAGGACTCTATCAATGGTCAAGAATATGGTTGGATTTGATGTAGGATGAGATCAGGAGGAACACCAGGTATGGTTCTTCATCAAAGATTGATGATGAAGAGAACTATGCCTTAGAAATTAAGGTGAGGAAGGGGAAAGGTAAAATTTCTCGTTCCAAATCAGATTCCTATCATGGAGGTAAGAAGAAAGAGGTGACGAATGTTAAATGCTTTCATTGTCATAAGAAGGGTCACTTTGCTACAAATTCACCATTGAAGAAGTCCAAGAAGAAGTCCTCGGGAGGAGCGGTGGGTGAGGCTTTGGCCTCCCAATTCGAATTGGACTTTTCCCTCATTTCATGCATGGTGTCTTCAATGATGGGAAGTGTTTGGTACCTAGTGTGATGCAGGAAAGTGTTTCCTCTGCGGACAGAGGCAACCCCTCTAGCCCTAGAGTGGGTCTAGTCACAAACAAGGACATATAAACAATAGCTTTCCTTAAACAGTTCAAGTTGGAGGCCTACCTCAATCAGTGGTTGATGGAGTTCCATTGTGCTGCTCCAGCTTCTACTTCCTTCTCCTCAATGATTAATCAACCTAAAACAAAGCAAAGGAAATACAACAAAGCATGTAATCCAGCAACAACAATAAACCATTTACTCACAGGGTCAAGAAGTCATGAGCTATCAAGTACATTGCATGCAATACATAGGAAAACATCATAGATTGCATTAATAATGAAATAAGAGTCAACTTACAACCAAAGTCTTGACATCACAAGCCTTCTCAGAAGGGTCCAGCCAACATGTTCTTTAAGCATTCACTCTTTGGAGATGGATCTCCCAACATAGAAGAGCTCTCTCACTCATAAGTTTTACACAAGATTAAGGGCACTTCACAACCTTCCACAAGCTATCAACAATCCCACACTTGCCACACTCACACCAGCTATCTAGCAAACTCACAAAACACTAATAGTACTACTCAACTAGCCAACTATCAGGAACTAGCAATGCATAGCAATGGTGAGAGTTTAAATAGGAGGAGTCTCCATGAAAGGTGGAAAAGTGAGCTTATCATCAAGGAAGGTAGCACAATTGAGGGAATTTCCACACCAGGGAAGGAAGAGTGACATAAACTAGGACAAAAACCAGGTCTGGAGTCATCTAGAAGGTCGACTGTTGGAACAAATTCACCCAATCTGGAGCATCGTGGGCATAAAACCGAAATTCAGCGCTGACAGCGCTAGTGATCAGTGTAGCTAGTCAGATCATCACTGAATAGACCACATAGCCCCGTGCTGGTGCATAAAATCGAGCCATCACAGGAATCAGATGTACTTTCGCGCTGGCAGCATGGTCAGGCTATTCATGAGCGCCTTTAAGCGCGTTTATTTAGCCCATATCTGCAATGAGGCAGATAACTTAGGAAAAGTAGGTCAATTGGCAGCACAGGAGAGCATTTGTCTGTTATGAGCTTGTTTGACTTGGACGCATGACACAGTGGAAAGACTGGGAGTGGAAGCAGTGATAAATTACTGTGTAACAGATGCCCCCTAATGTATGAAGCCCGAGAGAGCGAGAGGGGTGAAATGCTTTACAAAACAACTGAGCTAGAACACCATCTGGAAGAACCTGTAGGCACAAGTACAATATCTCTCATAGTGAAGTACAAGTTGTCTAGGCATGGACGCAGCCATCCAAAAGACATATAAATTAGGTTTGTAGTATGGACGCAGCCATCCAGCTAATGAGACCATGAAAATGACAAAGGTATGGTCGCATCCATCCATGAAGACTCAGGTATGGGCGCAGCCATCCATCAATGAGTCATGTAATCATAAACCAATCCACGGAACCCGAACATGTGTAATCTGAGTTTGGGGTCTTGAATCCAACCGAACATAGTAGAAATTATAACATGTGAATAGAGGTGTTGAAGTCGAGCATGAGAGGGAATCGCTTGATTACCGGTCGATGATGTAAACCATTAACAAGTGCGAGAGAAACCACCAATAATGCCAATGGTTCCCAAGGTATTGTCCAGTACAATCCACGAAGTGTGAAGAAGGAGTTGAAGTCGAACACTCGTGGAATCACCCAATCGATGACCAATGATGCAAGTCGACCTTCAGGTGCGAAGAACTTGCCATTGAGGCATGCAAGCTCCTAGGTACCACAGGGGATCTCTACATCAATCTCCTGGATAATGAGCTGATGTCGATAGGAGATGATCCGTCGCAGGAGGGCCATAATGTTCCCCCCATAAACAACATGAGATGCGGAACAAGAGGGAGATGGTGAAATAGATATCAGAGAAGGAGACAGAGGTGTTAACTGCAGAAGGATTATACTCTTGAACATGTCGGCAACACGACTCCAGAGGATGGCAACATTTAGGTACCATGGGATCAGAGGCTTTGATGGAGACGTCAGAGATTAGATGGAATAAGGCTAAATGATAACCCAAACCCACGGAAGGCCAAATGAAGATGTATGGATGTCCCAACCTGACAAGAAGCAGAAGTGTTGATGTTCAAGTGTGACTAGCTGCCATGGACAATCAATGATAAACCTGTTGTTGAATCCAACCTAGTAATAGTTTAATGAGCCCTAAGGAGGAGAAGCTCGAGAAGTCTCGTTATGGTGACGAGTCCAATGTCGTCAGTGTTTAACGAACTATGTGTGTGTAAGGAAAGAAAGAGAAATAAAATATTTCAACGTCGATGAGGCTAAAGATAGCTTGTGGGACAAATTGCTTCACTATTTGATTCTTGTATTCAGCCCTTATTCCTATGAAGCCTCATAATAAACGCTCCAAACTTCTCGACAAACCCCTCACTGAATAAATTATCCCGAGAGGTAGTTTTTAGAATATCTGCATAACTTTCCCTTGTATTTAAAGGCCTTACATTCTAAAATGAAATGCTTTGGTGTTTCCACTTTTCCGGAAGAGCAAAAAAAAAACATATTCTTTCTTCCCACACTTATTTTGACCTTTTGCGGGTGCCTTGTTTCACAACGGAGTTGATGAGAATTAGTCCTTAACTCAGTGATAAGAATTTTGGCTCTCCACGAATTATTGGCCCCTATGTACGTTTTTGTTGATGATTATGAGTGTGATTAAACTCTTCAATATAGTGTTTTTTCTTTCTCTCTAGCTTCTTATCCTAAGTACACTTGTGGAACTTATCGATAACAAAAAAATTTATCTCTTATCCATTAGAGAAATTTGACCCTCGAGTCACACAGGGTCAATTTGGCCACTACCACTGTACCTTTGGGTCTATCACAATCCTCTCTGTAGATCAAATTACTCTAGAGTCTGGGACATTTGAATCTTGGATATTTTAATTTACACAATAATTCATATCATAGCTATTGTCATTCGAATTGCCTTCTCAAATTATAAAATAATATATATTAATTCTTTTAATTAATTTTTTATTAATTTGTGATATTACAAATTTTCTTATTTAATTATATTTTTTAATATAAAAAAAATATAAATTGATTTAGATAAAAATAAGTTAAATATTGCAAACAAAAAATAATCATATTAAATACGTTATATATCTATTTATCAAACTACCTATTTATTTATTTAGCCTTATTATTTTTTATTATCATTTTCAATCAAATTTAAAACTATTATTCGATCAAAATACCAACCAAACCAAACAAAATATTATTATTTTAATGATTTAAAGCCCCACAAGATTTTGGCTGACCCTCTCTGATATATTTTATACATAGAATGCTATCAGAACCCACAAATTTGATATACATATATAGATATTCCATTTTTTTTTATTTTGAATAACTCTCTAATATATTTAGAATAATGAATTTTCCTTCTTTAAACTTTTATGTATATGTATATAAGGAACACCAATATTAATTGACTTCATATCTTTTAACATCGTTTTGCTTAGGCATATATCTTTATATATATTTATAATTACAGGCACTCCCGTTATTTCTGCAGGGCGTGGGCAGTGGAACCAGGGTTCAAAATTGAACACGTCAGAGCCCTTCAAAGGGCCTCTGGCACGTCAGAGAAGTGAGGAGAGATTTTTACACGTAAAAAAAAAATTAAAATATGATTTTTGACATTTAAAAAAAAAATTGGAATAATATTTTAAATTTTTTTAAGAAGGGCTAACCCTTTTTTTAAATTTCATTTTTTTTAGAATTAAAATTTTAAAAATGTTGAATTTGGAGATTTAAAACTTAAATTTTGAGAAACTTCCATTTCAAAAATAACAGTTTCTTTCTTTCTGAGTTGTTTTTTCTAATTGTGCATATGATGCAAGTTTTTATTATTTATTATGCCAAAATTACCTTTGCATACACATTTGGCAGTTTCTAAGTTGCTCCCATTTAAAAAACAACAGTTTCTTTTTGAGTTGTTTTTTCTAATTATGCATATGTTTCAAGTTTTTATTAATTATTATTATTTCACAATTACCCTTTGATACAATTTCATTTGGTAGTTTCAATTGAGAGCGTTTGACAACGATTTAAGCTGGAGAGGAGCATAGATTTATGATTCAGCAAACCCCTGTCAAGCAAGGTTTAAGCACAATTTATGCTTGGAGAGGAGCACATTCCACATGCTTCCTAACATACTGGATTTTATTTGTTTGTGGATTCCCAATTCCTGGTATGTTTTCATATTCCTAATTTCTCAATGAATTACTTGTATCAGTGTTATCAGTGTTAATAAATGTGCTAGTTAGTAGTGACTTGGACAATAATGACTCCAACATAGGGCAACACAAGTCTATCCTGTGATGGTGCGTATCCTGTGATCATTGCCGTTCAGGCATATATATCACTATGGAGTATCTAAAAGAGCTTCTGAAACTCGTTTGGTTTCCCTAATTTTGAATATTCCGCTATCATGACAGTCCAAAAGATTACATCTGGTTAGGATATTTTGTCAAACACTTCGTGCGCAATCCTTATGAACCCACATTTTGCATAAGCGTCTAATAAAGAATTAGCCACAACAGCATCAGACTGAAATCCGTTGCTTGTGATTTATTGATGCATCTACTAATTTCCGATTCCTGTGTTGATTTCGCTGGATCTGACTGCATACGAAATAAAGCCTTTATTTTGTTTTTCATGGTAGAAACCCACAGGGTAAATATAATTAGAACAATAAAATTGTATGGTACTGGAAGCTAGTTTGAATTTATCAATAGATGAAGAATCCTGGATATTTTTATATTAATAGATTGCATAGCTAGAAAATCCATCAACATATATGCTCATACAAAAAACGTAATATTAAATAACATTAACGATCATCGATTGGCACCATTGATTCGAAGTTGGAACCAATACTCGTAGGCTTTCAACGAGTTTTACTTGCTTAGATGCTTCTGCACGTAGAAAGCAGAGTTCATAAACTAATTTTCGATTTTTAATAGATTTAGGAATTGCTTTGGAGGATCCTAGTTGCTGCCTAGTTGTAGAGACGCCAGCTTGGCACAGGCTGGAAGAACGCTAGCGAAGGTGAATTCATTGGGTTGCAAATGGGCTCGATGCATTTCACCAACGAGTGACAGTGCCTCCTCAACTCTATAGAGATTGCAGATTTATGAATATTTTCAAATCTCGAGCAAGAACTTACTCCTCCCCATTTCAGATCCAAAATCTATAATCGATATAAACTTAAGTGATCCCAAATGCGATTTTATTTTAGACAAACTCCGTATTCTTTCGTTCACATCCTTCATCATTCAATATTGCCGAGTTTCATATTTGAATATGATGTTAAATCAAAGAATATCCGATCATTTCAGAGATCTTTGCACAATTTCCCAATTTCAAATGCGAAAGCTTTCACCAAAATTAATTTATGCACTGTTGGTTTAAAGAAGGTAAACCTATCGAGTCAGCTGGTAAACCAATGGAGTTTACATCTATTGATCAGTGTCGTTCATGCTTCCATTCAACTGCCCTAAGCTTGAGTTTTGAGTAATGCTTTTCTTAGCTGTATTCACCAATCTTTCACGGACCAGTCGTTGTTTCAAAGTAGCTAAACCTCTTGTGTGCATGGGTGATTGAGTAATAACGCCACTTGAAGGAGGTATATCCCAAAAAGGCAGATCATAACGGAGGTATATCCTCAAGTTGAATTTCCTTTGCTAAGCAAGTTGAGATGCCACACTGTGGTCAAAATAGTAAATGAAAACTATCATTGTGGCTGGAATAAATTCACCGATAATGCATAGCAATGGTACATCCAACATTTCCTTAATTATTGTCCAATTGTCATAAGCACCAGGTGACATGGCCTGTTGGTATATATGATACTCCAAATTCCAATCCAAACAAGAACCATCGAAGGGACTCCATAATTTGCAATGAGACCTCGCAACCAACCTATCCCATAACGCTATGACCTTTGCAATTTGGCAATCTGTTAAATAGAATGCCAAGTGATATAACCAATGCAAACGTTCTATTTCTGGAACGCCAGGGAATGGTAAATTGTTCAAGTTTTGGATTGTCCATTTTTGGGACCTGAAATTCATCCACAGCACCAACAGGAACTGTCTGTAGTATCGACCCTGACCAAGTTGCCCCTCTTCTGGAGTTTCTGACAGGTTTCTTCACATTGTAAACCAATCCCCGAGCCTTTCGAAAGCAATCCTCTCCATTGCAATGTATTGAATATATACCAATATGTCCTAGAATTGGTTCATTGTCCTGTATGCCTCAACTTCGGCTCATGGTCCAGGACTTTGGTTGCTTCAGTTTTGGATTGTATGACGTCTCAGAATGGTTAGGTTAATTCTATATGTGCAAATTCTGCAAAATGTCACTGCTCTGCTGTAAACAATTCTTCCTGTAACAGAGGATATTGTACAACATTCTGATTTGTACACCTCAGCTATGCCCACCATTGATTTACCTTCATACTTCATTCTAGGTACTCTTCGTATAACAGAGGATATTCTAACTGCTTTCTGATTTGTACACCTCAGCTATGTCCACCATTGATTTACCTTTATACTTCATTCTAGGTATTAAAACCAGGTATTAAAACCACGCTGCAAAGTTGGTTTTGTCGCAAATGAGGCTTTTCTATGGTTACTATAAAATGATGAGAATAATTGAGCTCTATAAGTTGGTTGTTTGTATAGTGTGGGTAATTGTTGTTGGGGATGGTTTTGTCTGTTGTGCAGACTAGGAACCCATTTCTCAATTATTATGGCATTAATGTTATATGAGGACCGAACATGGTTTTTCGGGGCAGACAGCGAGATTTATAGTTTATTTTACAATTTCTGAGTTGGATCTTGTCTGGACTCTGAACCACCATGTATCTTCTGAACTATAATCATCTTAAAATTGCAATACAATCCTCTACGAATTGCAGGCTTCCTTGTTCGCCAAAATTAGAGTGGAATTTGCTGTTTTTTTTTCGAAAGCCAAAATCTCAGTTGATTCAACCTCGGGCATGTGATGTATTTACGATATTTCGAATATAGATGTGCATTTAATTTATGCTGCTATTGTAAATAATGTATGAACTCTACTTTCCATCCTTCAAATTTTCAATCTTCAATTTGAAGAAAATTTTTGGTCTATAAAATTTCCATACTCATTTTAGTTTAGACACATAATTCATACATTTAGTTAATTCAATTTAAATGCAAAAACACCATATTCTCCTAGCTGAAATTAAGCTTAATTTATTCAATTTATAAGAATTAATAATAATTTCAAATGAGTAGCCATTAATTTTGCTCATATATTTGTGTTGACTATGAATGTATGATCTAAAACATAATATCCCAAAGTCTAATTGGTGAACGGGGACCAAAGCGATACATTGATTGAATTAACATTGATTGAATTAATAATAGCACAATATAAGAGATTTAAATGGACCAAACATTGAAAGATTATCAATTTCATTAACATTGTATCCCAAATGAATTATGTATCCCGAACTCTAATTCATGAAGATAGACCAAAGTGATACATAGATTGATTTAATAATAGCACAATATAAGATATTTAAGGGGAACAAAAATTGAAAGATTATCAATTTCATTACCAATAAGGTTAAGGCTAAAGTGATTTACAATCAATTGTCTCTCATAATAACTTATTTTAAACATAAAAGTTTAGTTAATGAAATGAACATAGAAGAATAATGAGTAAAAAGAGAATAATAAGATGTAAGTGGAAAAGATTTAACAACAATTATTTTTTATTTTTATTTTTTATTTTTCAATATGTCAATCATCTTTTTACCAAATGTAATATGGATTTCAATTTTATAAATCAAGAAGTAAGAAAATAATTTTTTTTATATCTTTTTAAATTAAACAAAGAAATTTAAAATGCTATATTTTAGAGTAGAAACACAAGCTTTCTTTCATTTGAATTTACATATTTTTATGCTTGCTTTTAGCACACGAAAATAAAAATAAAAGAATATTTTGGAATTGATTTGCATAAGTTTTTCTTGATGAAATTAGTGCATTAGAGAATTTGTTATATTTTCTCTTAGTGATCAATTTTTTGCATTGTTGGAAATAAATGGTAACTCTCTCCTTACTTTAGTTAGGATTCATCGAATTGAAAAGATTACATTATCATATTCGATTGCATTCAGTTTTGGGTCGGGTCATAACACCATTGGTTTCGTATCCATTTACCCCTTTGAGTAATAACAGCCTAAATAACACAACGCTTAATTAAAATTTATCTAGAAATCTTTTTATTTCTAGGGCTCTATTACACCAACATAGCTTAGGCTAGTGTCTTGGAGTAGGGAGTACTTAACTCTCCAAGATAGTAAAACAAACAAGTAGTTTTATCTTGCGGTAGGAGAGAAATCCAATTGTTGCATCTATGCTCTAGGAATGCTCCTCTTAAAGGAGAAGCACGAGATCGTGTCCGAACCAGTGTGGGAATCAATCCTTCCTCATTGGGAACGGCGCCAGATATTCATGTATTACAAACGGTAAACCTCGGATTAACCATTGTCGAGGAACCTAGGGTCACTTGTTGGTAAACCTTGGATTATGTCAAGGAGCCTTCAAGGGGATTGAGCTTGCTACTCTGCCCTTGTGTGCGTATCGGATTGTAGACTGTTCCCCCAGGTATATTTGTTTTCGTTGGTAACCATAGTGACCATATTCTATAGGATTCTTTCTAAGGTGACGGTGGTGGGAAGATCCCACTGTACCTAGAGCAGACGTCGGCTAGACTCACTTGGATTTTTTGGGGGGTTCTCTTCACTCGAGATGGTTTAGTGTAGAAACTTGTGCCACTCTATTCATTAAGCAGGTTGTCGAGGTAACTGTTCCAACTGCCATTTTTGTATTGAATTCTACGACATTGGATTTCATCACCAACTAGTGTTTTGGGTATGAAAAGTTACTGTTTGTGTGTGGTTTGACTCCTAAATTTGATAGCGCGTGTTAATTTGTTTGTTTTTACTTTTAGAGACCATAGGTGTGAATTGTGAATTGTTAATTTTAGTTTTAAATTGTAATAAAATTCACTGAAGTTGAATATAATGGCAAATATTCTGGAATTTACCAACCAAGGAACCCCTCTTAACGAGGATCCTAGTACTTTTCCTTTCTTTGGAAATGTTGGTCCTCCTTATATGGCTACATTGTCATTACCTGGATTTACAATAGGTTTACCGATATGGTTATTTTCAACTTCGTTGACCCCAAATACTCCAATTGTTCCACCTCAACAGAATGCTTCACCTCAACAAAGTTCACCATCTCAACATCACCAACCTCCTGTTGACCCTTTACCTTCTTCGCCTAATTTTTCTTCCTCCATTTCTTCCTCTTCGCCTGAGTTAAGCCTTGACGCTAGTAACCAGGTGACTAAGAAGAAGAAGAAAGGGAAGAAGAAGAAGAAGAAGAAGCAAGATAAGAAAGACGCCAACCAACCAACCATGGCTATAAGTGTTAGTTATGTTGACGAAACCTCCAACATGCATCATAAACCAAAATACCCTTGCAGGCTTTGTAAGGGTGACCACTTCCTTACCAATTGTCCTGGTATTCCAAAGGTCTTGGAAGTATGGTCAGAAAAATCTCATCAAATTTCCATTGATCCATCAACCAGTGATAGTCAGGTTCCTGGGAAAAAGGGTAAAGTTAGGTTTCCTTATAGGTTATGCAAAGGGAGTCATCAAACTCACATTTGCCCTCACATAGATGAAGCCTCAAAATTGTTGGAAAACCTTACTATTCCACAGCAAGAATTTCCAACTGGTTACCATAAACTTTCTCCCAACCTACCGTCAAATGATGGAGTGATTGATCTAATTTCAAGTACAATCAATCACACTCTTCCATTGGAGAGTGAAACTCATGTCACTCAGGTTGATGATCCATTAGTTGATCAAGTGGTCGATTCAATTTCACATTCGATCGATCTCACTTTCCCTTTAGAGAGTGAAATTCATACAGCTCAGGTTCTTTTCTCCCAACCTACCGTCAACTGACGGAGTGATTGATCTAATTTCAAGTATAGTCGATCACACTCTTCCATTGGAGAGTGAAACTCATGTCACTCAGGTTGATGATTCATTAGTTGATCAAGTGGTCGATTCAATTTCACATTCGATCGATCCCACTTTCCCTTTAAAGAGTGAACTTCATACAGCTCAGGTTCTTTTTGTTACATCAGATTCCTCTATGCCGGGGGGGATTTCACCTATTTCTACAGAACCACCTCCAAGTACTGAGGTATTTTCCTTTGATTGGAACAGACTGACAGAACCTCGTCTTCCTTCCTCCATCCCTTTCCAAATCATTGTCAAGGCTGGTGGTAGCGACATGCATCGCACACAGGTAGATGAAGGTGCTTCTATTAGTATTTTATCCTCAACTGCTTGGAAAGCTTTGGGTTCCCCTCAGCTTGTGCCTATTACGCAGAATCTAAAAGCTTTTAACAGAACCATTAGTGAACCTTTAGGGATCCTTCCTAAGTTTTCTATTACCTTGGAAGGTAAAACTGTTTGTATTGATCTTATGGTAGTTCGAGGTCCCTTGGATTTCAATTTACTCCTTGGGCGAGACTATGTTTATGCAATGAAATCTGTCGTATCGACACTCTTCCGCGTGACATGCCCCACTCGAACTGCCAACTGCTGGTGTGCTTTGTGCATCCCCTTTTTTTGTGATTGTTGTCCTTGTGAATCGTGATGCCTTCTACATTACAAGTACTAAAAAACTATTTGAGATATTCCTTGTTATAGAAGAAATTTCATTTTGGTGATAGAAATGTGCATAACCTTCCATGAAGATCAATGTTAATTTTAATTTTCAATGATCAACGGACCTATGTGTGTGAGATCTATTTGTTGCTTTTCATTAGTTTTCATATGAATTTGTTATATATTGTCTTATTTTCAAATAATATTATGTATTTTTATATTTCTTGTTTTGTTGACTATAGGTATAAAATGCCACCTCTTGGTCGCCCCAAAAAGGATTTGAAACAACTTTCACTTTCTGATGCATTTGGTATCTCTCAATGTTCTAATCAATCACATATTTCTGAAAATGAAGTATATGATCATGTGGATGAGGACCATGAATCAGATAGTGCTGAACTTCTTGAAGATGAACCAACATCCAAGAGGTACAAAAGAACATTCAAGTCTAAATGGAAGTTGAGATTTCCATGGGCTTATGCTGTAAAAGATTTTAATGGTGTTGAAAGGATAAAATGTTCATGGTGTGTAAAATTTAAAAGGGAAACTCCATTTGCTAAAGATGGAAGCACAAACCTTCAAGTTAGTGCTTTAAACATCCAT
>APFE030439626.1:0-11365 GCA_000404065.3 Pinus taeda | reverse complement strand
ATTCTTTTGAATGCATAATTTTTTTTACACAAGCATATAATCATTGAGATAAATGTGTCTATTTTCAATTAAAACAAATGGTTGTCTTTTTCCAAAACCATTATAAAAAGATTACCCAAATGGAAAACATAGGTTGTTTATGGAAAATATCTGATAATAATATTATATCATAATAATGCAACATCCATCCGTTAACCAGAAAACCAAATATATATATATAAACTTCACGCTAAAGAACAAACATTACAATGGATTCATGAAAGCTATATTGACTAAGGGAAAAAAAAGTTAAACAAAAAGTTACGGAGCTGTCTATAATGCGACTTTTTGGATATTCCGGTGACGGAATCCGGCGGAAGAAATGAGGTTAAATCTTGATTTTTAGCAGTTAAAATGGTTTTTTAACTGCATATTTGGATTCAGCGCCCTGGAAAACCCCTGGGAGCCATTGATTGTGCAGAAACTAGTTATCAAACTTGGGATTCCAATGAATTGCTGCCGGATTTTGACCGGAAAAATCCGCCGGAAAAGCTTTCAAAAAGTCGCGTTATAGACTACTGCAAAAGTTACATAGTAAACAATCAATGCTAATAACTATAAAAAGGGCCACGTGAACCATACATAAAATTATTATTTCACTTAGTTTCATGATTGAAAAATGTGCATGGTGTTTACTATTCTTACTATTAGTTAAATAAAAATAAATTTCTATTTTTTTTTCTAAAATAAATTTCAAATTATTATTTTGTTTTAATAAATAAATTTAACATTTTTAAGGTGCTCTCTAATTATTTTAGGCTTTGAATATTTTTCTTGGGTATTTGAAGATTTATAAACCAGAGGGAATATTAACATTATAAATCTAAACGATTACTATTATTATAAATCGAAAGGATTAATATTGAAAATCCAAGGGATAAATGTGGTTGACTATGTTAGGGTATATAATATGTATACATTAACACATGTTAACTGTGGTTGACTATTGTTAACATGGTAAAATATAGTTAATATGGGCATCATAGTCAATAATAGTTAACATGGCTACCATGGTGAGCCATACTTACCTCGAGAATCAAAGTCTATCTATAGGTGACCTATAGTAAACCATAGTCGATGACCATGGTTGACCATGGAGGCTTATAGTGGATAGCTAGGGTTAACAATATTAATCGTAGGGTTTATAATATCAATTTTAGGGTTTAGTATATTAAACTTAGGATCTATAATCTTATGGTTTATAATACTAATCTTAGGATTTATTACATTCGGTTTTATAATGTTAAGTTTTGTCTTACGGTTTAATATTGTGACATTCAAATGGTACACAAATTTATCCAATGTTGCTTTGCGACAAACATTGTCTCTTCCTACACTTTTTTATTAATCCTAATATTAATCCTAGGGTATAATATCAATTTTAGGGTTTAATGTCAATCCCTTGGATTTATAATCTTAAGATTTATAATCGTATGGTTTTTAATATTAATCCTAAGGCTCATAATCCCTTAGATTTGTAATATTGATCCTAAGGTTAATATTATTCCCTTGTGTTCATAACCCCTTGCATTTATAATATTGATCCATTGGGTTCATAATATCAATAGTTCCTTGGGTTTATTAATCCCTTAAGTTTATAATATTATTAATCCCTTGGGCTTATAATATTAGTAATCCCTTGGGTTTATAGTACTAATAATCTCTTGGGTTTATACTATTAGGGTATATAATAATAATCTTAGGGTTTATTATATTATGTTTTTGTATTAGAGTTTGATAGTGTGACATTCAAATGGTAAAAAAATATATCCAACGTCGCTTTATGACAAACATTGTCTCAATGCGACAATCAATTTGAGAATCATTGTCACAATATTGCATTACATTGTAATTTATCCAATGTCACATTGCAACATTATAAAATTGGGGTTTAATATTATGGTTTATAATATTCAGGTTTTAATATTGGGTTTATAATATTAGGGTTTAATATTGGGTTTATAATTTATAATGATGAGATTTAGCATTATGGTTTATAATATTAATCTTAGGGTTTTTTATATTGGATTTTACAATGTTAGGGTTTTATATTAGGGTTTAATACTAGTCAACCGTGTTCAACCATGGTCCAATGACACATTGTGACAAAGACTATCTCAATATGAAAATCAGTTATGGTTCACAATGTTCCAACCTTGCATTATGACAAAAATTCTGTCAATATGAAAATCAACCATTGTCAACCATGGTCAACCATGTTTATTTTATGATTTACATATTTTGGGTTTATAATATTAATCCCTTGGGTTTATAATCCATGGTCAACCATGGTCCAATATTGCATTGTGACAAAGATTTTCTCAACATGAAAATCAACCATGGTCAACCATGGTCCAACATTACATTGTGACAAATATTGTCTCAATATGAAAGTCAATCATGGTAAACCATGGTCCAACCTTGCATTCTAACAAAGATTGTGTTAATATGAAAATCAACCATGGTGAGTCATGTTTATTTTATGGTTTATAATATTTATTATAGGGTTTATATACATTGGGTTTATAATATTAATCCCTTGGGTTTATAATATCAATCCCTTGGGTTTATTATTCTAGGGGTTCATATTCCTAGGGTATAATATTATTCATAGGGTTTATAATATTAATGATAGGGTTTGATATAAATCCCTTTGGTTTAATATTATTCCCTTGAGTTTATAATACCAATCCCTTGGGTTTATTAATCTAAGGGTTCATATTCCTAGGGTATAATATTATTGATAGATTTTATGATATTAATCCTAGGGTTTAATATAAATCCATTGTGTATATAATCATGGTCAACCATGGTCCAATGTCACATTGTGACAAAGATTGTCTCAACCATGGTCAACCATTTTTATTTTATCATTTATAAAATTTATCATAGGGTTTATATACCTTGGTTTATAATATGTATTTGAAGGTTTATCATAGGATTTTCTCAATATGAAAATAAATCATGTCAACCATGAATAATCATGGTCAATCATAGTCAACATTGGTCAAACATGGTCGAGCATGGTCAATAATGGTCAATCATAGTCAGTCATGTAAATTGATCATCCTCAATAGGTAAATAAATGTGTAAATCAACCATGGTCAACCATGACCGATAATCATGGTCAGATTGTAACAAAGACTGTCTCTTGGTCCAACATCACATTGTGAGAAACATGGTCATCCATGCTCAACCATGATCCAATGCCTCATTGTTAGAAATTTTTTCGAATATGACAATCAACCCTGGTCAACTAAGGTATAACATTGCATTGTGACAAAGATTGTCTCAATATGAAAATCAATCATGGTCGACCATGGTCCAACATCACATTGTGACAAATATTGTGTCAATATGAAAATCAATCATGGTCAACCATTGTCAACCATGTTTATTTTAGGGTTTATATACCTTGGGTTTATAATAGTAATCCCTTAGGTTTAATATTATTCTCTTGTGTTTATAATCCCTTGGGTTTTTTGTATTAATCCCTTGGGTTTATGATATCAATCACTTAGGTTTATTAATCTAGGGTTTCATATTCCTAGGGCATAATATTATTCATAGGGTTTATAATATTAATCCTCTAGTTTAATATATATCCCTTGGGTTTATATTCATGGTCAACCATGGTCTAACATGACATTGTGACAAATATTATCTCAATATGAAAATGAATCATGTTCAACCATTATCAACCATCGTCAACCATGGTGATGGTCAATCATGGTCAACCATGGTTTGATGTCACATTGTGACAAATATTGTTTCAATATGAAAATAAATCATGGTAAATAATCACAATGGTCCTACGTCACTTTGTGACAAAGATTGTCTCAATATGAAAATCAACCATGGTCAATAATTATAGTCACATTGTGAAAAATATTGTTTCAATATCAAAATAAATCATGGTCAATAATCACAATAGTCCAAAGTCACATTGTGACAAAGATCGTCTCAATATGAAAATCAACCATGGTTGACCATGGTCAAACATGGTCAACCTTTATCCAATGTCACATAATGACAAAGATTGTCTCAATATGTAAACCAACCATGGTCAACTATGGTCAATCATGGTCAACCATGGTCAATGATGGTCAATAATCATGGTCACATTATGGAAAATATTTTCTCTTGGTCCAACATCACATTATGACAACCATGGTCATCCATGGTTAACCATGGTCCAACGTTGAATTGTGACAAAGATTGACTCAATATGAAAATCAACCATGGTCAAAAATCATGGTTACATTAACTATCTCTTGTTCCAACATCACATTTTGACAACCTTGGTCATCCATGGTCAACGATGGTCCAATGTTGCGTTGTGATAGAGATTGTCCAAATGTGATAATAGCTTGTCATAGTGTGGCAAAGATTGTTTCAATTTTAAAATCAATAATGGTCAATAATCACAATGGTCCAACGTCACATTGTGACAAATATTGTCTCAATATAAAAATCAACCATGGTCGACCACGGTCAAGCATGGTCAACCATCGCCCAATGTTGCATAGTGACAAAGATTCTCTCAATATGTAAGTCAACCATGGTCAACATTGGTAAATCATGGTTAACCATGGTCAAACATCATTAATAACCATGGTGACAATGTGGCAAAGATTGTCTCTTGGTCCAACATCACATTGTGACAACCATGGTTATCCATGGTCAACCATGGTCCAATGTCACATTATGACAAAGATTGTGTTAATATGAAAATCAATTATGGACAACCATGGTCCAACGTCGCATTGTGAGAAAGATTGTGTCAATATGGAAATCAACCATGGCCAACCATGTTTATTTTAGGGTTTATGATATTTATATTAGGGCTTGTATACCTTAGGTTTATAATATTAATGCCTTGGGTTTAATATTATTCCTTGGGGTTTTTCGTATTAATCCCTTGGGTTTATGTAACAATATTGGGTTAAAAATCCATGCAATAAAGTTAATAAAGGAAAAATAAGACCAAGGTCATGGGACACTTATTCCAAGTTGAATGTTGGTCAGAACATCCTAGCGAGTGTTCATTTGGTTTATTATGGCTAAGGGGAAATTAGAAAAGGATTTGAAAAGGCAAGAGACATTAATTGACATTTTATTTATGAAACTAAAGGAGAGTAAGAGAAAAGGAAGGTGAAAGGTCATAGGTTGCATGTGAGGAGGAAAATGAAGGAAAAAAATGGAAAATGAAGAACATAAAGGCTTAATTGGTAAAAGGCTTATTAGGATCAGTTTACAACCTTTTGTAAGTTTTAGATTGGAGCTATCTCTCTAATCTATCTCTCATACTCTTGGACACTTAGAGCATTCCTGGAGCATTCAAGCATTAGAGGAGGGAAAGCTAAGGAAGGACAAAGAAAGCAAAGGGAAGAAAAGATCAAGCAAGGAGGAGTAGGATCTAGTAGCTATAATGGGATTACTTGGAGATATCGAGTTGCATGTATGGTTTCTTTGCTAGTTTTGGCATGCATGGTACATGCACATGTGTATTTGGTTCTCTTGATGCCATTCACATGGGTTTTTCTAGGTGTGAAAGTGGTTTTTAGCCTTGCCTTGCCATTTACAGATAACCATGGTGTGATGGGGTTTCTCTTACTTGGTTCAACTAGATTTCTAGATGGTTTCGACACTGAGTGGGTGGTCTCAGGTATGGAACACAAGGCCTAGGAATCCTTGGACTGGTGAAGGTGGGATTGCAGTAAAGCCTGACTATGTATAACCTCATTGGGCCTAGGAATCCTTGACCAATGAATGGTGGGATATACAGTAAATCCTAGATGGTGGAGTCTCGTTGGGCCTAGGAATCCTTGACTGGTTAATGGAAGAATATAAAATAAAGCCTAGAGCTGGAGACAAAACAAATCCTCACAATTTAGGGGGAGAGATTTAGAGGCGTCCATGCATATATAGGCCTAATGATCCTTGGACCAATATGTCGTTGGATTGCGGTAAATACCTGGTAGTGTATGTTTCTTGTTTGGACTTTTTGTTTATACTATAATAATGGCACAATGCCCTTCCTTCCATGTTGTATGCACATGCACATGGCTAAATTGAACTGCAAGATAGAAAGATGGCTAGATTCAAAAGGGAAAAGAAGATGTACTACTCACAATTGTCAGACTTCCAACTACATGAGATTTTTAAATTTGATGCATTTAAGTATTTTTTGTTTCATTATGATTAATAAAGTATTTATTGATTATTGGTTTGCCTCGCTCCAATTTATTTTATTTCGAAATATCCTTAGAATTTGTAATCAAATTAAACACATTAATTTCATCCACAAATTTGACATTAATGTCGTCAGATAAAACTTCAATGAGTATAGAAAACTTTGTTAGAATAGAGGTGATTGTTGTGGTGTTGGTGTTCTGTGGATGGATCTGACTCAACTGTTCTCGTTAGTTACACTATAGTGTCATCTTCAACTTGAATGACTAATGAGTATTTTTCCTTTTCCCATGTTTCGCCTCAATGTGAAATAAATTTCTTTGACATTGAATAAATATGCTTATTTTTCTTTTATTGTATAATCTCATCTCTGCAAATAGCTTTTGTTGGTAATTTTTTATTGAAAAGAAGTGTGAAAGCATTGTAGTTGCTCAATCCATGCTGTGGTGTGATGAAATTGATGGCCAGTAAGAAATCTCTCATCTACTCTCGTGCTTCCTTTAGAGGAAAGGAATATAAAAATAATATTATATTTGTTTAAGTAATATGAATTTTTTTTTTTATATTTTATTCAATAGTAATCACTAAATAAATAAATATGGGAGCAATCTATGGCTACTAGGATTTAAAAAAATGATAAGATATATTAATTAAGGAGAAAAAGATTAATGAATATTTTTCTAATTATAATTACTAATAGTTATTATAGATAACATTTATATATGTAATTATATTTTTTAATATATTTTATATTTATGATAACGTTATTTATTTATTTAAATAATAAATATAAAATAATAAATAATAAATTTTCATAAAAATTAGAAGATTAATAAAACTAACATTCAAAATAGCTATCATTAACATCAAGTTATATATTTATTATTGTTTATTTATACAATTAGACAACTATTATGACACCTTTTAAATAGTTATTAAAGTCTTATGTTATCAAAATACTTATTCCATATAATAATTTACACTTTTTAAATAGTTTATAAAAGTCATTATGTTATCAAAATACTTATTCCATATAATAATTTGAATTTTGAATTTTTTTTGGTGATAAAAATTTGAAACTTCTCTTATTTATAATTTAGTATTTAAAAATTTCATACTATATTTCATAATTTAGTATTTAATGCATAAATATTTTTACACATACACATAATCATTGAGATAAATGTGTCTATTTTCAATTAAAACAAATGATTGTCGTTTTTCCAAAATCATTATAAAAAAATTAGCCAAATGGAAAACAAAGGTTGTTTATGGAAAATATTTGTTATAATAATATTATATCATAATAATGCAACATCCATCCGTTAACGAGAAAACCAAATATATATAAAATTAACGCTAAAGAACAAACTTTACAATGGATTCATGAAAGCTATATTGACTTAAAAAAAAAGTTAAACAAAAAGTTACATAGTAAACAATCAATGCAAACAACTATAAAAAGGGCCACGTGAACCATACATAAAATTATTATTTCACTTATTTTCATGATTGAAAAATGTGCATGGTGTTTACTATTCTTACTATTATGTTTTAAAAATAAATTTAAATTTTTATTTTGATTTTTTTTCTAAAATAATTTCGGATTATTATCTTGTTTTAATAAATAAATTTAACATTTTTTAATGGCATTTTCTAATTATTTTAGGCTTTGAATATTTTTTTTGGGTATTTGAAGATTTATAAACTAAAGAGAATATTAACATTATACACTTAAGCGATTATTATTATTATTATAAATCAAAGGGATTAATATTGAAAATCCAAGGGATAAATGTGGTTGACTATGTTAGGGTATATAATATGTACACATTAACACATGTTAACTATGGTTGAATATTGTTAACATGGTAAAATATAGTCAATATGGGCATCATAGTCAACAATAGTCAACATGGCTACCATGGTGAACCATACTTACCTCGGGAATCACAGTATATCTATAAGTGACCTAGAATAAACCATAGTGGATGACCATGGTTGACCATGGAGGTTTATAATGGATAGCTAGGGTTAACAATATTAATCCTCGGGTTTATAATATCAAACTTAGGGTTTAGTATATTAAACATAGGATTTTAAACTCATGGTTTATAATAGTAATCTTAGGATTTATTATATTGGGTTTTATAATGTTAGGGTTTTGTATTACGATTTAATATTGTGACATTCAAATGGTACACAAATTTATCCAATATTGCTTTGCGACAAACATTGTCTCTTCCTACACTTTATTATTAATCCTAATATTAATCCTAGGGTATAATATTAATTTTAGGGTTTAATATAAATCCCTTGGATTTATAATCGTAAGGTTTATAATATTAATCCTAAGGCTCATAATCCCTTAGATTCGTAATATTGATCCTAAGGTTAATATTATTCCCTTATGTTTATAACCCCTTGCATTTATAATATCGATCCATTGGGTTCATAATATCAATAGTCCCTTAGGTTTATTAATCCCTTAAGTTTATAATATTATTAATCCCTTGAGTCTATAATATTAGTAATCCCTTGGTTTTATAGTATTAATAATCTCTTGGTTTTATAATCTTAGGGTTTATAATAATAATCTTAGGGTTTATTATATTATGTTTTTATATTAGAGTTTAATATTGTGACGTTCAAATGGTACAAAAATATATCCAATGTCGCTTTATGACAAACATTGTCTCAATACGACAATCAATTTGAGAATCATTGTCACAATATTGCATTACATTGTAATTTATCCAATGTTCCATTGCGACATTATAAAACTAGGATTTAATATTATGGTTTATAATATCCAAGTTTTAATATTGGGTTCATAATATTAGGGTTTAATATTGGGTTTATATTTTATAATGATGAGATTTAGAATTAGGGTTTATAATATTAATCTTAGGGTTTTTTTATATCAGGTTTTATAATGTTAGGGTTTTATATTAGGGATTAATACTAGTCAACCATGTTCAACCATGGTCCAACGACACATTGTGACAAAGATTGTCTCAATATGAAAATCAATCATGGTTAACAATGTTCCAATCTCGCATTGTGACAAAAATTGTGTCAATATGAAAATCAACCATGGTCAACCATCGTCAACCATGTTTATTTTATGGTTTACATACTTTGGGTTTATAATATTAATCCCTTGGGTTTATAATCCATGGTCAGCCATGGTCTAATATTGCATTGTGACAAATATTTTCTCGATATGAAAATCAACCATGGTCAACCATGGTCCAACATTAGATTGTGACAAATATTGTCTCAATATGAAAGTCAATCGTGGTCAACCATGGCACAACCTCGCATTCTGACAAAGATTTTGTCAATATGAAAATCAACCGTGGTGAACCATGTTTATTTTATGGTTTATAATATTTATATTATGGTTTATATACCTTGGGTTTATAATATTAATCCCTTGGGTTTATTATTAATCCCTTGGGTTTATAATATCAATCCCTTGGGTTTATTGATCTAGGGGTTCATATTCCTAGGGTATAATATTATTCATAGGGTTTATAATAGTAATGGTAGGGTTTGATATAAATCCCTTCGATTTAATATTATTCCCTTTAGTTTATAATATCAATTCCTTGGGTTTATTAATCCAAGGGTTCATATTCCTAGGGTATAATATTATTGATAGAGTTTATAATATTAATCCTAGGGTTTAATATAAATCCATTGTGTATATAATCATGGTCAACGATGGTACAACGTCACATTGTGACAAAGATTGTCTCAACCATGGTTAACCATTTTTATTTTATCGTTTATAATATTTATCATAGGGTTTATATACCTTGGTGTATAATATTTATTTGAAGGTTTATCAAAGGATTTTCTCAATATGAAAATAAATCATGGTCAACCATGAAAAATCATGGTCAATCATAGTTAACATTGGTCAAACATGGTCGAGCATGGTCAATAATGGTCAATCATAGTCAACCATGTAAATTGACCATCCTTAATATGTAAATAAATGTGTAAATCAACCATGGTCAACCATGACTGATAATCATGGTCATATTGTAACAAAGACTATCCCTTAGTTCAGTGTCACATTGTCAGAAACATGGTCATCCATGCTCAACCATGGTCCAACGTCTCATTGTTACAAAGATTGTCGCAATATGACAATCAACCATGGTCAACCAAGGTACAACATTGCATTGTGACAAATATTGTCTCAATATGAAAATCAATCATGGTCCAACATCACATTGTGACATATATTGTGTCAATATGAAAATCAACCATGGTCAACCATTGTCAACCATGTTTATTTTAGGGTTTATAATATTTATCTTAGGGTTTATATCCCTTGGGTTTATAATGTTAATCCCTTAGGTTTAATATTATTCTCTTGGGTTTATAATCCTTTGTGTTTTTTGTATTAATCCCTTGGGTTTATGATATCAATCACTTGGGTTTATTAATCTAGGGTTTCATATTCCTAGGGCATAATATTATTCAAGAAGTGAAAGATCACATCAAGAAAGAAGAAATGAATCCAACCATATCTTGTAACGCATTGGCCGGAATTACCACTCCTCAAACTACCAAGATAGAAGGACATATCAAGAAGAAAAATGTTCAAGAAGTGAAAGATCACATCGAGCATCAAGAAATGAATTAGACCATATCTTATAAAGCATTGAAAGAAATTACCATTCCTCAAACTCTCATTATAGAAGGACATATCAAGAAGAAAAAGGTTCAAGCAGTGAATGATCACATCGAGCATCAACAACAAGTTCTCCAACTTTTAAAGGATAATGCCACTTTGGTGCAAAATTGAATGAAACAACAGGTACATCAACATCATAGTGAAAAATGTTTTGATGTAGGTGATTGGGTAGTTTTATGGCTACATCTCAAGTAAGCTATTTATGAGAAGGAAATGTTGGCAATACTACATGCACTTAAGAAATGGCGACCTTACCCAATGGGAAGACATTTCAAAGTAAAAATGGATCATGATAGTCTTAAATACTTTTTAGAACAAATATTATCTTTAGAATAATAGAAAAATGGGTCACAAATATGTTGGGTTATGACTTTGACATCATCTATAGAAAATGGAAGCAAAATTTTGTTGCAAATG